>JAQMYG010000016.1:10346846-10359886 GCA_030014215.1 Clariallabes teugelsi
ACTGCACTGATTGATTGATGGGCGTGGAGAACAAACGCGCTAAATTCACAAGAACGATGGAGACGGACAAAACAGATTCCATTGATGCAAACACAGCTGAAACTGAAATGCCAACAAATTCTTATGAAGCAAACTCCTGGTCATATTTAAGCGACCACTTTGATATCAAGCACAACAAAGGGAACAGATTTATTATGCAAGGGTGTTCCATCCCCCATCCCACCCCCGCTGTTAAAAAAAATAACTCAGTAACTTTTACTCTGAGTAAATTTTGAATGAGCTACTTTTTACTTTTACTTGAGTAGATTTTTATAAGGGTAACTTTACTTGTACGTCAGTAAAAGTTCACTAAAGTAGCAGTACTTTTACTTAAGTACAACATTTTATTACTCTTTCCACCTCTGGATGCCAATGCATGCAGAACAAAACCCAGACCCATATGAAGAACCAGAACAGCCAACAAGCATGGTAATGCAATGGTGTCCCTAGCTTGTCAGAGAACAGTACAGACAGCAGGCTGACAGGACTGATGATACCTGATGACTATGTGCCCTCAACACCTGGCCTAACCTCACTAACAATATACAGTGTCAGCTAAAAATAATTATACACACATTAAGTTGTTATTTATGCCCTTTTTTAAACCTCAAATTGACTTATAGCAGCAATGTATAGTATGTTTCCTCTAAATATGTTAGAATTTGCACCATTGTTAATGCTATCAGGTCATCATAAGAAGATAGGTGTATATTTTTCATGTTGAAGTGTGTATACTATTTTTGTCTGTTTCTATATATGCAGTTAAGAGCTTCTCTGTTAGTTGGTTACTGTAATAGTTAATTGTGGTGTTTGTGGTAATAGGCAAAGTATAAAGTGGAATCCTAAAGAACCAAGTTCTGGAGTAAAAGAAAAGACAACTAGTTAAGTATTAAGTACCAGCTGATATACAACCAAAAACAAAAATCTCTAAGAAGTAGAAATTTAGAGAAGTCAATAAAAGAGTGAAGTACCAGGAGAGAATCTCATATTCAATCAAGCCCTATTCCCAGAGAATTTTATAGTAGTAATATCAGGGAAAGACCTCATTTGTTTGTTTACAAGTGCACACAGTGCTATGGAAATGGACAGTGATACATGCCACACTAACAGTAGGAAAGGAAGAGTCAGATGATGACTAGGTTTATAAGAAGTTATGTGGTTTACTCAAATAGGTGGACAAAGAGACAAATAGGTGAAAAAAATGACCCATCAAAGGAATGAGTTGGGAAGGAATGATGACTACCATTGGGTCCTGGATAACCCAGGAAAATAACTGTTATAAACAAAGCAGTGATAGGAGTTGAAGAGCAGCACTCCCATAATTATAATTTTACAGACTGCACTGTATCATAGCCTAGTATTACTGCAGAGATCAACAGTGTGGCATCATGTCATTAGGGCACTCCTCCCTGACCAGACCAGGTATGTGTGACAGCATCAAGGTCACACCAGGAAACCAGGATGGAAAAATAATCTACAAGCAAAGGTAGGGCAGAATTGAGGAAAAATCTAGAAGAAGAATAGTTTGGGCAAGAAGGGAAAATGGATGAGGAGCCAAAGAAGAAAAAAATGATAGATGAGATAAGGAAAGGACAGAGACATGGAAACACAGCAGGTAAACAAAAACACAGTAGTGAGGGAATAGAAGAACAAAAGTTGGAAAACATGGAGGTCCAAAATGAAAAAGAGCATCCTCCAACATTCACTGAGGCACACATGCAACAGAGAAAAATGGAAATGTACCCAGGAAAAACAGAAACTACAAGGAGTTTTTCTTTAATGGATGAATAAGCAGACACCCAGCTCCAGTCCAGCAGGACCCAAGCAAATATCTGAAAAAAAAACACCAGGGACATCAGAGCTGTTGAAAATGCCAAGTGCCTCTGTGTTAGGGAAACAGAACAAAGAACTGGGCAAGCCCGGAGCAAGCCCAGAGGGGGAAATACTGAACAGGGGAGGTGCAAGCCCTAAGCAAACAGACGCACATGAGCAGGAACATAATAGTCAAGGAAAAAGGGAAGGATCAGATAAAGAGTTAAAAGCTAGAGAGCAGGCTTAAAAGGACAAGTGTGAACTGCTAACTGCTGAGTATGTATAGCTAATATCTCTAGAGAGAAAACACATGCAAAGCAGACCAAAACCAGGAAAGATGAAAGGGGGGAAAAAAGGAAAAAATCGAAGCTCATACATGATCCATGAGCTGTTAACCAAGTGATTGAGGCAGAAACTCCTGAAGTAATTGACCCTTACACCCTGGTGTCCACATTGCAGAAAGCGCTTAGTGGCACTTAGTTCTTGAGATTATCAGCATTTTTCAGGATTTCACTGTCTTCAACGGCATCTGTTTGTCTTTGCTTATACGGTCTTACAATATACATACACAAGGCTCCCACAAGGGTACTGTGAAAGTCCTTTGGAGTTTTAGTGCAAGACCTACAGTAGCACCCTCACTTAGTATGTGGATGACATACTCATTTGTAAACTAAAGAGAAGGCAATGCCAAATTGACTTGCTGACAGTATTCACCAGGCTGACTGAAAATCCTCACAAGGTTAGTAAAGAGAAGCTCCGGTTCTGTAAAAGGAGATGTGCTGGTGGAATCTCCCTAGAATGCATAAATGCAGTACAAAAAACTCCAAAGGTACAGTCAGTAAAAAACTTTTTAGAAATTTTTAAGCATTCAGCAGTCACAAGATCCAAACTCATATTAATTTTAAAAACATACTTGTACACACTCACCCCAAACTATATTGCAAAATCTGTTGTGATCTAATTATGCGGTACAGCACACTTAAAAAAAAAAAAAAAGATGTATAATAATAACAATACTAACAATAATCATCATTTTAAAAAAGTGTATTACTAGAGCATTATTATAAAAAGGCCACTATACATATGGTGAACCATGACCCAAAGGACAATTGCATGTCAACATAAGAATTGCTTCAGAAAAAGATAACTGTTTTAAAACGGCACAGATCTAAACCTTGTAAAAAAAAATCTGTGGAATGTCTTGAAGAGCACTGTGCACAGGTGATCTCCTTAAAAATTATAGCAGTAGTAGTCTATAGCCAACATACTAATTATACGTATATTATATACACTAGTCAGTATGAACACTGAGAGTTGAGGTGAATAAGACTGAACAACTATAAACCAGAAAACTGGTTACAGGATCATCAAGGCTCACCCCGAACCAAAGGCCTGCCCATCCAATGCAATCCCACAGCTAAGCCAATGGAGCACAAACCACCAAAACATCACTGCTGGCTATGATAGGAAGGTTTCAGATCACCCAGTGCATTACAGCTTGCTGTATATGGGGGTTAGACAAAGAGCTCAAGGTTGATGTTCTGACTTCCAAATTCCCCAGATCTCTATCCAGTAAGTACCTATGAGATGCACCGAACAAACAAGTGCGATCGATGTTGTAATGTTATGACTTATGAATACAATCGACAAGTTATAATCAAAATGTATAATTACTGTATTAATGATGTGAATGAACCCATTGGTCGCCTTGAGGTCTGAGACAAGAATTGTAGCAGTATCAATCATAAGCTCCTGAAGAAGAAAGCATACAGTTACATATAATTAATTGAGAAAAAAGTGCAAATACACAAATATCTACATGCTATCAGAGAAACGTATCATATGTTACCCCGTCTTTAAATGTTATCTTCCATTTTGTCTTGGATTTAGTTGAGATTGTTTTATTGACCTGCTTCCTCAAGTCATCATAGGTGTAAATGCCATCCAAAAAGTGAGCTCTGAAAGGAACACACATACACACCAAAGGGCAAACACTTTTCACAAAACACAATTCTCTAAATGACCATAAATGAAAGAATCAATGGAGAAAACTTTAAACATTATACTTTTGTAGCACCCAAATTCTTTTCAAGTTGTTACACAAAAAGTAAATGAGAAATATATTGGTTCTCAGATAATATAATGTCAATAAGTGCATGGGACAGAAGATATTTGGGTGCTTGGGTATATTTGTATTTGTAATTTACTTCAACATTATTAAAACTGAAAATTTAATTAAGAAAGTGAAATGTTTTACTCCTTCTTACTTTAACAATACTTGTTACAAATCATGGCATGAGTTTCTTTTTCCTTTTTATATATTTACTAGTTCACACAGGATGAGGCATCTCTGCCACCCACAAAAAAAAACACCCCTAATCTCCTTATATTTGCCAGCATTATTTTTGTAATAATTCTTACTGTGGCAAATTTCTTTGTATTTGATGAGGTGCAGTCACAAACAGAACAGATATATAAATACAATAGTAGACCATACTGCAAGAGGTAAGGCATCCGGTAAAAGTCAGTCCAAAACTGCTCCTCTGCATCAGTCAGATTATTAAATGCATTCCTGGAGGGAACTAAAGCAGTCACATTGCTCTCAGCACTGATTATTGGATGTCTCTAAAGTTTAAAGGACAAAACACAATTTATTTGCAATACAAAAGCAGTAAGTTTTTTAACTGACTTATATACATGATTAAACTGTACAAACTTGTAGATAGCGGTTGAAACTGTAGAAATCTGAGTTTCCATCTAGCTCCTGCAAGAACAAAAAAAAAAGCATACAGTTGATGTACAATAAATATTAAGTAATCAGGTGTAAAAATCAGGTTTAAAATCAAGTAAACATGCTATTTTTTTAAATAATGTATAGTTTATTAATGAAAATGAATTATATTTCCTTTAATTAAATACTGATTTATGTGGATTTATTTTTATCAGGACATAAACAAGAAATAGCTGTGTCTAATTACATTGTTAACATATCTTAGCATCAGTTATAACTGATGAAGCCCATGGGTATTTAAGGTCAACTAATGTTGAGAGCAAAGAAGACAAATAACAATGTACATAATTATACAATTAATTATGTGTATTAGTATGTAATTCTGTGAGTTAATGGGTTAACAAAATACATAAATATATTTTATTTAATACTACTATAAGCACATTATAAAAAATATTCATTATAATTTAAATTTGCCGATAAAACGGCATAAGTATTATTTTAAGTATTCAGTTATATTTCAGCATTTTCAAAAGGTATATTTGTAAATACAATTTGTTGACATATACAACACAATAATCTTGATACCATGAATAGTTAACTGGCTAGATAGTTAAGACTTATTTTTCTTTCTCATGTGCCTCAACATTCTGAAATCTTCAATCATATCAATCATAAAACATGAACTAAGCATTAGCAATATATTCCCCCTATAACTGATTGCTTAGCCTACTAGCCATTCATGCAGTCTGGGGTATGATGAGCCTTAAACAGGTACAAAATACCCATGATGCACCTAGTTTGTAGCAGCTAGAACACCGTTTTGAACACATGTACACATAAATATAGCACTATAAGCACATTATTAAATATATTCATTAGTACATGATGTATACACCAATCAGCCATGACATTATGATCACTGCCTAACATTGAGTAGGTCCTCCTTTTTGCTGCCAATACAGCGTTGCACTGTGTATTCTGACACCTTTCGCTGGGAACTAGCCTAAACCTTGTCATCAATTTGAACTACTGTAGTTCTATTATTTGCTCGGACTACACACGCCAGCCTTTGCTCCCCACACGCATCAGAAAGCCTTGGCAGCCCAAGACCCTGTTACTGGTTCAACAGTTTTGATCCAGGTCCTGACCCATATTAGACAAGGAACATTCCACAAGAGCTTCAGTTTTTGAGTTGCTGTGATTCATTTGTCTAGCTATCACAATTTGGCCAATTGTTTTTGCTTCCAACATATCAGCTTCAGGGACAAAATGTTCACTTGCTGCCTTATACATCCCACCCACTTCCAGGTGCCAAACGCAACAAGATATTGTAACTGTAGCTACTGTGACAAGGGCCAAATTGTGATGGGTGATGAAATGGGACAGAAAAACTTCAGTGAAGGCTGGCCCATGTAGTCAAATCCAATAGAAGAGTTATTGTAGCTCAAACTGTTAAAAAAAAAAAAAAGGTTAATGTTGATTCCAATTGAAAGGTGGCAAAAAGTGGGGCCTCCTCGAAATTAGGCAGGTGGTCATAATGTTATGGCTAAACGGTGTATGATACAATTGTCAATTGCAAACATTACACATTTATAACTATTTAATATATAATGGGATTTATTTTAAATACTGATTCATTAATCTGGAAAAGACACTTACCATCAGAATATTTCCATAGCATGTGGTGCCATCTCCATCATAACCTTGTGGACAAGTACATGTGTGTGTGCCACTGTTATTAAATGAACATGCTGCCTGTTTAAAAATAAATATATATTTGTCAATATAGATAGTTATCAATATTTTTAATAAATACAAACTGATTTATAATCCAATAAAACGGCAAAAGTATTATTTTAAGTATTCAGTTATATTTCAGCGATTTCAAAAGGTATATTTGTAAATACAATTTGTTGACATATACAACACAATAATCTTGATACCATGAATAGTTAACTGGCTAGATAGTTAAGACTTATTTTTCTTTCTCATGTGCCTCAACATTCTGAAATCTTCAATCATATCAATCATAAAACATGAACTAAGCATTAGCAATATATTCCCTCTATAACTGATTGCTTAGCCTACTAGCCATTCATGCAGTCTGGAGTATGATGAGCCTTAAACAGGTACAAAAAACCCATGATGCACCTAGTTTGTAGCAGCTAGAACACCGTTTTGAACACATGTACACATATCTTGTATCTAACAAAGTACAAGGGAAATTTGTATTGTTAAGTACAAACCATTTCGTGACAGCCTCCATTGTCTGATAGGCAAGGGTTTACAATCTGGCACATAATGCCATCTCCCATGAATCCCTTCTTACAGGCACATTCACTCTGACAAAATAACAAGCAACATGCAGCTGTTAATACAGTAATGCAGAAAAACAGTGTGTGTGTGTGTGTGTGTGCGTGTGTGTGTGTGTGTGTGTGTGTGTGTGTGTGTGTGTGTGCATACATACATAGATAGATAGATACTGTAGATACTTTGTAGATAGATAGATAGATAGATAGATAGATAGATAGAAGTCTTATGCACCATACTATCTTTAGTACAAATTTTGTTATATACTGTATGTTCACCATGTCTGTATTATTATGCATAAAGCCATTCACCCTTTCCAAACATAACTTAAAAATGAATAGATAACATCACAGAAGCATATTTGCATGCCTTTAATGAAAGCTACATGTTACATGATAGATGTTACATGTTACATGTTACATAGAAAGAAGTAAATGTGATAAAGTTAACAGAATAACTCAAACAAAATGCCACAAGCAAAGATGTCTTTGAAAAGAAAGTCAATTCTATAAATCAGCATTCCAGTGTCTGTTGAAGACACAAAACATTCTGCTTCATGAGGTACCGATTAGTTCAACTCCTCAATAGAATCTTATTTAAAAAGTATAAAAAGTAAATAAAAAATATAAAAACCACTGCTCCGATTATTGCTGTCTTCTTACAATGTGACCAGCTAGATGGCAAAAACAGAGCTAGTAGTATCTTAAAGGTAAATGGAATTTTGACAACAACTATTGACTGTTCAAAAAGATTTGAAAAGAAAATTCTGGCACATGGATACAGTAAGTGTTAGTTTGCTTGAATCCTTAAAATTTTAAATCCAGCAGTATACAGGAACAAGGTCAAGCAGCAGACACTAAGGAGAACAAAGCTACAGACTGGCAGAAGGTGAAATTGAATCTCTACTGACAGGGATCACTGAACAGCCATATGATGACATCAGGTAACCTTCAAACACATGGGCAAACTGAAGCTGTGGTGAAGTCCATGCAAGGACAGAAGCCAGAAAAGAACCCTCCATCAATGAGAATGAAAGAAATGCAATGCTGAGGTTTGAAAAAAAAAAAAAACACAGAAATTTGACTGTAGAGACCTGGAGTAAGGCTATCTCAGATAAGTCTAAACCTGGTCCTCTTATAAATAAGGATGATGAAATGCGGAGGAGGAACGGTGATGATCAGAGGGTCCTTCAGCAAAGTTGGAATGGGGCAGATTTGTCTTTGTGAAGGTGAAGGTTACCATGGAAGAACATTTGCTTCTTTCTGCTCTGACTATGTTCCCCAACTATGATAATTGTTTTTTCCAGCAGGACAATGCGCCATGCCACCCAGCCAGGTCAATCAAGATGTGGAAGGAGGACTGCCAAATCAAGACCCTATCATAGCCTTCCTAATCTCCAGATCTGAACCCTATTGAAAACCTCTGAAATGTGATCAAGAGGACAAACACTATAAAAAAGCTAAGCTGTGTGATTTTCTTTTATATTTTTGGTGGTATTATACCAATTTAGTAAATGTCCCTTTATTAAAACATTAGCACCACATTGTTTAAAAATTAATATCAGCTGGTTTTGATTGGATTGTTTAATATCTGCAAACACTGCATCCCTTTTTTATGTTGCCATATTCTTTAAATAAATGATCTAAATAACAATATTTGTATTTGAATTTGTGAGAAATGTCAGTTGTTTATAGAATAAAACAAAACTTTTGATTATATCAAAACATACACCTATAAAAAGTAAAACCTGAGAAACTGATAATTTTGCACTGGTCTCTTTTTTTCTTTCCAGACCTGCCAAATATAATTCATAGAAGATATACAATTTCTAAGTCTTTTTAATTTTGTAAATTTTCTGTATCTGTTAATATAATAAAAAAAGAAAAAACATTTATATACAAACAATAAATATCAATATTTCAAATGTTTGTCTTAGCTGAGTCTTTTAATCTTTTAATAGCATAATAAAGTAATAAACTACTTATAAAGTAGGCAATAAAGAAATCATAAGAACATTTATAAATACTGTAATCATTTTTTATTGAATTTGTGGTTAAAATAAAGCATTTCATTTGCACTTTTAAAAGCAAATTAAGGATATAAAATATATAATATGTTTTAATTTAAAATAGGATAATACATAAGATTCAGAATAAAAAGATCTTGTTTAAGACAAATTTTATTTATATATTTATCTTCCCAAATATATGTAATGGGAAAAAACATATATTTATTTATTAATTTTTGCTTATTCTCAGTAGACTCACAATGGGCCTGTAACTTATCCCTAGCTTAGTGCACTAGACTAGGGACACAATGGATGAAGTGGCAACTTATCACAGAGCACAGGTCCACACACATTCATTATGGAATATGGTTCATTTGCTCTCAATGACGCAGTAAAAATATTATTACCTGGCCAGGTCCAATGGGGGTGCAGTCCGCTTGTTCATGACACCCCCCACGATTCTCCATTAAACAGTTGTTGATCTCCACACACACAACACCATCACCAGTCCATCCCTCATTACACACACACGACACATTTCCAGGGCCTGCATACATACACTGGGCCTGTAAACACAAACCACGTGATGGACATCAGTAATCTGACATCTGAATTATATTTCTAACAATAATCTAACATTGAATATCATATTTACAAGCTTTCTTGTTAGACTTGTTTACATTTAAAATTTTGTTTATTAATGTTGTTTAAACAAAAAAAACATAATTGTTAATAAACAAAATATACATATGTACATGATGTACATATACGTATGTACAAATCCCTAAGTACATGAATATGGTGCTGTTGCATTCTCAGTTGTAGCTCAATTTTCTATAAAAAGCATATCTCTGACAATAGTTTCAGGTTTAATTTTCATAATACACTTATCTTCCATTCTAATATATTATAATTTTTTATAGTAACAAGTGATTCACAAGATTTTGTAAGGCTGATTGGCTACATACCCTCAGACACACAATAAAAATAAAAATAAAAATAATAATAATAATAATAACTATAATAATTTAATAAATAATTATAATTATTTTGTTTAATAATTTAATAAAGAATATGTGTTCTCATGCAAGAAAGAAAATTATGTTTATTGATCTAATTTATCTAAATTGATCTGCATGTTTGTTTAGTAGACAGTTATTTATCATTCATTGAGTCAGCACTTTGTAAAGTTACATTACATTTAAAATCACTATAGGACATACAGCTTTGGGTAATGTATGTTTTCTTATGAACTTTGAGAAAGGATAAAAGAGAGGTTGGCAATATTGACTATTTATGTCTTCTATAATATACATAACAACAGGTAGTTGTACTGTAATTGTTTTTCAGATGTCCCACAACATTTAACTACAAATGATCCAAAAACACAAAGTGTTGTTTGGGAATAAATGTAAAAAAAAAATTTTTTTAAAAACTGTAATTGCTAGCCAAATGCTGTGTCAAATAAAACATTTGTGCGCACACATTCTCTATTCAGACAGAATTCAGGAAAATAAGTAGTCTAGTTTAAAGCAACGTATAGCCACATACATTAATTTAATTTTACAGTATACAGTATATTATTAGGTACTGTTAGGGCAGTTAGCTTTAAGGTCAAGAAAAGTAATCGTTCTGATACCTTTCAGAACTTTAAAAAAGGAAGGTTAAGAATAAAAGGTATTGCATGTTTTAAAGAAAAAAACTAATAAAGATCGCATTGTGCCTCACATTTGTGTGGCAGCCACCTCTGTCAGGTCTGAGGCATAGGTTGGCTTCCGTACAGGAGTATCCATCACCATCATATCCAGGATTACAAACACACCTAGAACACACCCATCATTCAACACAAACCATGAAAATTCATAAACATTCAATTTGATATGAAAAGGCTACACACTTATGTGTGTGTAAAATTGCTGTTTAAAATTGCAATTGTAATGTAAAATAATTAAACCAAAAAAAATAAATAAAAAATATAGTTGCTAGCAATGATCTGGCCCAAGCAC
The DNA here is from genome assembly GCA_030014215.1 of Clariallabes teugelsi. NCBI lineage: Eukaryota > Metazoa > Chordata > Actinopteri > Siluriformes > Clariidae > Clariallabes > Clariallabes teugelsi. The sequence goes on from JAQMYG010000016.1 coordinate 10,357,756, forward strand.
TTTATGCCATCACCCCCCAGGCGCATCAGAAAGACACAATACGTGCATGCATTCCAAGGGCACATGGCAATAACAATATTACATTTTTGGAATAGGAGGGAATTTTATGTTAAATCCTCCAAAAAGCCCCAGATGCTTGAAAAAAAGCATCCTGTGATGCCACTCAATGTGATGTCACACACTATGATGCCACACCAGAAGTTATTAACCACCTTTAGGTGTATCTCCATTTTGATATCTCCGTTTAAGATATCAAAAATCCCTCCACAATTTTGCATCCTCAATGTCTCAATATGAAATCACATGGTTTTAGTGCACCACTTTTAGTGGCGATCATATAAATCCCCTAGGAGAATTCCATTGGGTGTGTTTTGCAAACGACCCAAAATAACTGACTTCCTGTTGAGTAGAGCCAATGACGTGCAATGCAAATGCTGTTTAGCTCAATGAGCTCTTAAAGTCTACTAGGTTTTGCATGCATGCGTGCAAGTATGTATGAGCTATGCAGTTAATTCTCATGTGAGGGCCCATGTCACGTCTGGGGCCCAGCACTCAGGTGTCCTAATGGCAACAGATTCCAACCTGTTTGCTGATTTCCATGAGTTTTTGAGCACGTTATGACCCCCAAAAAGCCTGGATAAAATGCTGGAAAAAACATCCTTAGAAAAACAAGAGGCCCTTCGCACACTATGACATCAGAACTATCAGACATCAACACTTCCATAGTGATGATGATGATGACATAATAATGCTTAGGCCCTAATGTCAGTCCTGTCATGTTGATCTAACATGAGTTTTTACATCACATGTAATTTTAACAATGTGTAGACTTTTATGTGCACTTCTGTATTTGCATTTCAGTATTCGCAAAATTATGTGATCTGGTTAAATAAATACATATTCTATTACTCTATATGTTAGCATAATAGCAACAAGATAAGCAAAGGCAAAAAGTTAAAATAATACAGATGTGTAACTAACGTGTTTATGTTGTCGATGCGTGTACAGTGAGCATGGATATGACAGTGTTCAGATGCACCATCTGAATCACAGAGTGCGGCTGTGAGATCACAAAGGTCTCCTGTGTATCCAGACAGACAGGAGTTCCTGCGACACACCCCCTGGCTGCCAGGCCTGTTATCACAAGTGCCATGAACACAGCGGCAATCTGTGCAAACACCCAAACAGAGATGAAGTAAGATCAACATAATCACTTAATAATAATAATAATAATAATAATAATAATAATAACTTGTTTGTCTGTTTATTTGAAAGAGGAGACTTTAGTTCATGCTCATCTGTGTATTTAAAAATTGAGGTCAGTATGACAGTTTTTTTTTTTTAACTAGCAGAGTGTAAAGTCAACTTTAGGCTATAGATCATAAAGTTTTGTGGCAAACTAAGTTTCATAATTTCCACATGACATTGACGAGTCTTCCACATTGTGTTTTTGCCTCTACAATAGACTGTTCTCTTTATTGCAGTCAAGACAGTGCTTCCTCTCTGAGGGCCAACAAGGAGAGACTGAGAACAAGCTTCTTCCTGTAGGCTATACGGACTCTCAATCACAACACCACACAGGACTAAACACTCTGATCTGCTCGTACTCATACAACACTCAGCACATTAATACACCACTCAGCACATTTGCACACTTAACGCACATGGTCTACATTTTGCACACCTGGAACTTTGCACATTGTTCTGTTTATGACTGGGCATTGTTTTTATATTTCACTTCCATTTCAAGTCTTTCATGGTGTAAATTTTACAGCTAAAAGTTTTCTATATTTTCTCTATTTATATAATTTTTAGTATTATCTTTTTATTTCATATTTCATATTCTTTATTAGAATACTCTATTTTCCTTTTAATTTTTAGGCCAAGGGAGATTATAAAAGCATTTCACTGCATATCATACTGTGTGTGGCTGTGCATGTGAAATAAAAATTAGAATTAGAATTAGAATACCTCATTTAGAGTACAACTCATGTTTTTTTTTAATGTATATATATACATAAAAATATTCTGAATATATAAATAAACATAAGAATATTCTGATTCTGATAGAATTTGAAAATTGAGGTAGCTAAGGCCTTCTAGTCAGGAGCTTCAAAACAGAAACAGGAAA
>JAQMYG010000016.1:10373323-10385375 GCA_030014215.1 Clariallabes teugelsi
ATTTACACATTAAGTTTACTGAAAGTAAAAACAGTTGAAAGTCAGAGGACGTTTCTTTTTTTGCTGAGTATATATACTGTATGGAGCTTATACAGTGCCAAATAAAAGAAAGTTGAGCATCAACTAAGGAGAACAACTAAGGAGATTTGAAGTTGAAACTGGAACTGAGTTAAGACCCTTTAACACATTATCAAAACCTGGAAGGATAGTGCTGAACCTTCAACTTTCAGGAGGATGTGGTCTGAAGACGGAGAAGGGAGAACAATTTGTGAAGCTGCATAGTAAAAATAGGGGAGCATAAAGATTGGACTTTGGAGCAATGTGAAAAGGTTATGTGTAAAAAGGTCAAGATTGACCCTACTCAAGAATGATTGGTGTATCAGAGAAGGAATCACATGAAGCAATGCTCCCATCATGCTGTAAGCGCCTCTGGAGGCAGTGATATGATCTGAGATTGTTGCAGATGGTGACCTGAATGTACTGAATGACCAGGATATCACATGACTGGATGTTTTTGTCCCTGACAGCACAGGCAAATTCCAGGAATTATGAAAGAGTGGTTCTGGGAGTATGAGGAATCAGTTTCACACATGAATTGGCCACCACACTGCGTGTAATCAAAGCTAAAAGTGATTGAATTTTAAAGGATGAGACTTTTTTTTTTTTGGTTATCCATGTATTTTGTTATTTTATTTCACCTTGGTATTGCTGATTTCTGTTATATAAATTACTGCATGAAACAAACATACTATAAATGCTAAAATCTGTCAAAAAAGAACAGCTCTAACAAAGATTAAAATTTTAAAAAGAAAAAAATAATAATGATATGGATAAACTAAGATTCGTTTAGCATTCAGTTTTGCAATGCATTCTGAAAACTACATTCTATGGATTCACAAGGCCGCACATAGTTACAGCATAGCTTGATGAAAAAATCAGTTATATCTTGATGTCATGTGGCTGCAAGTTCCAAAGTAGAGTTATTAGGAATTATACAGATGGAAATAGATTTTCAGTTTTTTTTTTATATAGACTTTTTTACATTATTAAAACAGAAAGCTATAAACTTTCTTTTTGGCCTAGTTGATGCTTTCAGTATTTGTTAGCTACATACAGTAACTATTAAAGACTTTATTTACAGTAGGATGTATATGAGGTACAATACTAAAAGTCTCCGTAAAAGCCTCGTTTCTTCATATTTGGCTTCCAAAGAGACAGGCTTTCTTGTATTTCTAATGTAGTCTTGAGGAATAATTCTCCAGATTTTTGGCAAGGTTCTGATTTTTGGCAAGTTTTTGCTGCTCATTTTTAGTCCGGTCCCTGTACCTGAACAGTTTCAGAGATTTTTATATTTTTTTGTAAAGCTGCAATGACCTTCAAATCATTTAAGCAAAAAACATCCAAATTAAGGCATGAACCAGTTAGAAACAGGTGCAGATGATGAGAAATTATCAGGCTGGTGATTAGTATACTTGTAATGCTGAGTGGTTGGAACAAATGAGATGGGAAATGAGGTTGCTGCTGAGGTTGTTACATAAACACTCACTCACTTATCTTCTATACCGCTTTATCATGTATTCAGGGCTGTGGGGGCCCTGGAGCCTATCCCAGGAGACTTAGGGCACTAGGCAGGATACACCCTGGACAGGGTGCCAATCCATCGCAGAGCACACACACATAGACACACTCACGCACTACGGGCAATTTGGGATCACCAATTAAAATAACCTACATGTCTTTGGGAGGAAACCCACCAAGCACGGGGAGAACATGCAAACTCCATGCATACAGAGATGGGAATCGAGCCTGGCCGGGAATCAAACCCGGACGGTGCAAGGCGACAGTGCTAACCACTACACCACCATGCCATCTGTTGTTACATAAACAACCCTTTTTAAATGTTATCTATAGGAACATTGCAGCTGTAGTAACGTAATAAAAATTATTAATCATTTAGTTTAATATTACTATAACTTAATATGAAGAAATGAGGGGTCGCTCAAGACCTTTGCACAGTATAGTACAATATATTTATTTTTCCCCCACAAACTTGTTTCTTGAAACATTTTAACGCTCTGACAGATAAACAGAGATATAATCAACCTTACTTTGGTCACACTTTGGTCCTGAATACGGGGGTTGACAGTAACACCTTCCATCTCCACCTGGACCCGAATTACACTCTCCATGCACACAATCACACACTAAAGCAAAGATACAGTATACACTCATCAAGACACATAAAAACCACGTATAGCAGAACATAAAATCATACCATAAATATTAATACATGTGTGAGTGACAGAACAAATTTCATATAATGTACACTTACAAAGCATCTCAAATAGTATGTACATAAAGTTTATTGGGTTGCATAGAAAGCTAAAAACAAAGTCAAACAGTTATGACACTAAAATATTTTTTAAATATGGTTTTAAATATGATTATAACAGCTAGGAAAAGTGGTTAATTTTATTAAAATACTATGTGATTAGACTCCTTTAGTAAATGGAAACTTAAGTTGTTTGCAGTAATAATGGAAAAAACCACGACAATCTGAAAGCAAAAGTTAGTATTAAAATCATCACACACCTGAGCTGCAGCGCTCATCGTAGTTCTTCTCATTAGAGCATTTCTGACACGCAAACCCAGTATAGCCCTCCTGCAAAATACACTCAGTCATACACATGATCTTTATTGTATAACACAAAGCAGGAGGCTGGGGATTGAGAGCAAAACGGCATTCATGAAACAAACTCTACACTGAAGACTGATTACACACACATTGTTCAAGGCCACATCTTAGCTCCTGTGCAAGAATGGCTAGTGTGTGGAGCTGGCAGCTATCAAACTTGCCTGTTCACACTTATTTTTGTTGATATTGTTGTTGTTGTGTTGTGTGTGTGTATGTGTGTGTGTGTGTGTGTGTGTGTGTTTGGTGATCCCCACTACTGCCTTGAGCTAATAATATCAGATTCATTTTAATGAGGTTTCTGCGATTTCTTTGAGGTCAGACAACATAATGTATACAGAATTTTTTTTTTATTCTGACAAGTCAAATAAATGAATAAATAAATAAATAAAATCTATTTTTTACATTTAATATACCAAAAGTTCTGATAAATTGCATAAGTACAGTAGTTAGTTTGAACATGTCTGTCATATACAGTAGTAGGCAGTAGAAGGAAAAAATATTGAAAAACTAAACTAGAGTATGTGTGCAAAATGAAAAAGTTAAATATTTTTTGTTGTTGTTGTTATCAATATTATTGATTTAAATACTATCAGCATCAGGAGCGAGAATAGAATAAAGCTAGACCTACATATGTCACTTGTAAATTAAGTTAATCAGTAACCGCAAACAGGACTATCAAATGATGATCATTGTGATTGTTTTTAATGGCTCATGATGTCTGTAGGCCACAGGAAAGCTTGTTGCATTTATATTGTCCGCTTATTTCCACTATTATGGATAACTGACACCCGGTCAGTTGACGGACAAACATACGTTATATGATGCATAACTGTACAACGATAGGGAGCTGTCCACATGTAACTACAAACAGTAGTAGAGGAGGCTGATAACGCTGTAAACAGTAAACAAAAAGATTTTGTATTGCTTATAATATTTTATTGGTGTGATTAACAAGGTTTGGTGTGCAACAAAACTTTATCCTGTATACAGGGTTACTGGGCATCCTGGAGCCTATCCCAGTAGACTTAGGGCATGAGGCAGGGTACATCCTGGATGGGGTACATACACCTGTAATATTATTTAATAAAATTTTATTTGTCAAAAGGTGATTAGTTTTAAATGACCAGTTTAAAAAAAAAACAGTTTGTTACCCAGGCTCAAACTCTATCTATTTAAGGGTGGACAGATAGCAGATTATAGGCAGATTACACAACACGGCTCTGGTTTGTGTTTGTGGTTCTGCAAAGAGAACAACTATGCTCGGCATGCTGCTGATATGGCAATCAGCAATGTTTTTCCCCCCATCAACTAAGAAAAATGCTTTACCTATTTGTGCAAAGCAATTTTTATAGCTGGACATAAATGTCCCAGCAAATGATAAACTCAAGATCTCAAGCAAGGATGCATTCTGACCCTCAGTGGGAATGAATGAATTAAATTAGCTTATATTGATAGATGACAAATTCTTAATTCATTAATGGATATTGAAACCATGACAAAGCCACAGAACAGTGCAGAACTAGCTTTGCCATTATAATAATAATAATAATAATAATAATAATAATAATAATAATAATGTTTAATTGTAAAAAGAAAATTTTAATTACCTCACACACACAGGTGCCATTTCCTGATTCTCCGTCCATGCAGGTGCCATGCCAGTTACAGATGTTCCCTGACACACTAGGACATGCTAAACAGATAAAACATTGTGTTAATACACAGTGCATTCTAGCTATAAGCATACAGTAGTCAATATCTAAAGCAGAATTAGATCTACAGTTATCAAACTTACATGAGCACAGAGACCCGAAGAAGCTAGGACAGCATCGCTTGATAAGAGTGACTTTCTCGCAGGATCGAGAGCAACCAGGCAGCTCCAGAACGCGTTCACCGATTTGCACTGTGTAGCTGAGAAATCAGACACAACACACTTGGTGTTTCAAAACTACTTATCCAGTACACTTGGTGCACAATATGCTATATTGGCAAATCTATCTAATTCTTTTTCTTATGAGGTTATTACCAATCACAGGGAATATCATTTAGAGGTTTTAGACGTTTTTGCTTCTTTCAAAAAAATATGTATATTGCAAGGCGTGAGCAGATGAATGACGGTGTAAAACTAAAAACATTTACAGAAGACTTCAAGCACAATATGGTGATGAGACTCTTAGCTGCAGTAAAACATCTGAATTGAATGCAAACATTTTAAAGAAAGTCGCTCGTCTGTGAATGACGATCCCATTCGAGGTGGCTCAGGGAGAGCTGCAGTTGTTCCCATGAACATTCAGATGATCCTTTAAAAAAATCTACAGATAAGTTGTCGGACAAACACCAGCATGTTGGGTACCAATACACAGAAGCGCTAATCTGCAGAGAGATAAGGAAACATTCTGACATGGAAGTCCAGGATGTCCGATTGTGGCTCCAGAACACTGAGAAAAGCTTTCTACCTTGATTATATCCAAGCACTCGTGATAGCAGGGGATTGTATGGAGAAATAAAGGGAGTTTATAACTGGATTCTTTTATTCTGCATCAAAAGGGTTAGTTTGACTTGAATGCCTCAAGGTAGGAAAAAAACAATTCCGAATGTTTTGTACATTAGATACAATGTATAGAAATAGGTTTGCTACAGTAAGTAGTTGTAGTTCTGTCCTATAATCACAAGACAAGCATAACTAACTGCATGAGAAGATAATCTCACACTCACCTTAGAAGGAATGCTCAGTAAGACAGTTTGTACATTACCAGTTTCATGAAATTGCAGAAGTCTATGTTTTTAAAGTGATAATCTAAAGTAATATTCTCATGTATAACATTTGTAGAATTCCATTTCCTACCTGAAACTCAGTTTGATGGCTAACACAGAGTGCCTCAGCTTTGACTTTATTACTGTTTTTATCTCAGCACTGTACTTCCGACAACTTTTACAGAAAACTATGTGCCGTACAGTGTCAGGAACCACATAAACAAGTCTGTTTAAAAAGCTGAACAATGCAGTGCAGAGTGAGGCGAGTGTGTAATGATTTAGGCATGCAGCTTGGGCTAAATTTATCCAGTAGAGAATAACACTGTAGAAAAGCACCATTTAAAGGTAACGTTATGGCTGATTAACTACATTTGTAATAGGGGGAATCTTGAATGAATTTTCTTTATCACTGAAATACAGTATAGTCAATTCTCACCTTTAAACTTTTATTTTGCATCATAGTTACAATGTGCTCTACTGTATATAGAACCGGATTTCTTTCCTGCTGAAGGAAGCTTGAAAGGATATCTGGACATTAGAGCCAGCTGGATGAGAAGTCATTTACCGGCACTCAGCATCAGTCGTAGTCTTCCTAAAGCCTTGTGGGCAGACGATAGCAGGTGCAGCAGCACAAGACGTACACAGAGTGGAGTGGCGGACAGTGCGGGGCTCATCACAGCGATTCGAGGTAGCCTTCAACAAATCAGATCATGAAAGCTGTGCACTGAAAACCAACTGTAGTCTAACATCTAAAGTAACGGTGAAACTTCTAAGGGATTACAATAAGTCTAGATACAGCAAAGAATTCTAAAGATACTAAAACTGTAAAACAACTTACCTCGGTTTGGAAACTGCACAGTACTGTGAGTCCTAAAATGAGGAGATAACGCATGGCTGCTTTCTGAGATCAAAGAACTCCCAAAATTCTCAAAGATAAGCATTCATTCGAAAAATATCCACCCGAACCTCCCTTAAAGCATGAGTTACGAGGCAGGATGGAGAAGTTTCACTCTTCCATGTCCAACAAGTTCCTTTCTGCTTTTTGTGGAAAGAAATGTCAGTTTATTCCTGGTGAGCAAGGGAGGTTCTCCTACTGACCATGCACCATTTCGAAAAAGAAGAGAACGAGTAAACGATCACTTCCTGACAGGAAAATGGACGGATTTCCTCTGCAATGTCTGTTAGGAAGTCTGTACTTGTCAACTGACCGCTGTGCGACGTTCAGCAAAATACCAACCGAGAGTGACAATTAGCTGAATTTTTTTTGTGTCTAGCAGTAAATGTACTACATACAGATGCATGTTGGTGCAGATACACGTTCCATGTGTGTTTTGCAGGAACAACAGTTTATAAATTTAATCCTGCCAAAATGCTAACTTACAGTATATCATTAAATTTGTAGAGAAAATATACACTCTCACTCTCTCACCCATCGTCATTACCGATTAATCCTGTATTCAGGGTCGCGGGGGGGGAGGGCCAGGAGCCTATCCCAGGAGCCTTAGGGCACGAGGCGGGGTACACCCTGGACAGGGCGCCAATCCATCGAAGGGCACACAGACATACACACACTCACACACTCGTTCACACACTACGGGCAATTTTGAGAACACCAATTAACCTAACCTACATGTCTTTGGACTGTGGGAGGAAACCGGAGTACCTGGAGGAGAAAATATACAGTATATATATATATATAGTAGTCGATTCTGTGCAAAGATTCAACAATGAAAACATATGAAGGATTTATCAAAGATAAATCCTTCATATGTTTATTTGGCATTTCATCATTTTAAAACCAGGATCATCAAGTGATCACGATCAAAAAAGCTGAAGTGGAAATGTTTCTTTAGTTTAGTTTTTAGCTTATGTTTTTATTTTTTAACTCAGTTTGAATCCACTAAAAATATATGAGGTGGCCTTGTGCTCTACACATTTACTGAAGAACTGCTTCTTATTTCACATCCATAACACAGATTTTTATCAGCACCATTCTACAACTGCTGAGCAAAATAAATAAGTCATCGTTTCAGAAGAGCTGGCCTGCATCAAGAAAAAAATTCAACTTACAGAAATTGGGTTAAGAATTGCCCAATGCATTATTAAAATCTGGAAGAATCATGGTGAACCCTCAACTTCAGGGAAAAAAAAATGTGGTCAAAATAAAATAATGAATGACTACATTGATGTGATCACTGAATATTGATGCACTTTTTGCATTGTAAAAAATGCAGAAATCACAGCTATCTTTAATAGTGAAAGTACGATCATTTACGCACACTCACAAGATTGGGACTAGTGATGCCAGTTGGGGGGAAAAAATGCTTCGATTTGCTAGGGAGCATAATGATTGGACTTTAGAGCAATAGAAAAAAGTCCAGATTCACCCGATCCAAGAGCCATGGGAATGTCAGTGTAAGAAGGGGAGCGCATGAAGCAATGCACCCATCATGCATAGAGCCCTCTGGAGGCAGTGTCAAGATCTGGGGTTGCTTAATTTGATTTGTCTGATTCAGTTTTATCCAAATTCAAATTTTGTCACATACACAACCATACACAGTTTGATATGCAGTGAAATGCTTATATGACCTAAAATAGAAACATTTTCTTACAAAGAATATATTATACAATTAAGCAGTTTTTTTTTTTCAGTAAAATGAAGAAATTAAGTTGGAAATGTACATAAATTACACAGGAACAGAATGTACAAAATAGAAGTGTAAACTTTGAGGTATAAAAATAAAAAGGTCTTGAGGGTAAAAATATTGTGTGTGGGTATGACAACAGCAGTATGATTGAAACATGGGCGATGAAATGTTGTGTGTGTCAGCAGCAGTGAGGTTGTTCATGTGCAACTTAGTCCTCATTTATGTGCCAAAGTTATTACAGTTTTTCCACATTGTATACACACAAATGAAAAAATTTAACTTTGCACACAATTCTGTAAACTTGGTGCTCATACAGTATATCAACAACATGAATCCAAACTACTAAACTCTACACACAATCATTGCAATGCAACAATGCCACTCCGAATTAGTATCACTTGTGCTGCACCTGTGCAAAACACAATTGGAAAAACACTTCAATCAATAGTCAGAATATAAAAGAGGGCTCAAGTGACAGGTGTTAGGCAAGAATGGAGCAACAAGAACACAAAGGAAGAGGACGAATCAGAGTAAGAGGAGTCCTAGCTGGCTGTGGAGGTCAAATAAAAATTTTATTTGTCACATACAGTCATACACAGTACGATATGCAGTGAAATACTTAGGACGTAAGCAGAGTAAAATAGGTTGGAGGAGTCGTGACGGCATCCGACCTAACCGGCGCCATCTTGGTCATCTGGTCATCAAGGAGGAGGAGGAAGAGGAAGGGAAACCACTCAATCACTCATCTTCTATACCGCTTTATCCTGTATACAGGGTCACAGGGGCTTGGAGCCTATACCAAGGAGACTTAGAGAACAAGGCCCGATACACCCTGGACAGGGTGCCGATCCATCGCAGGGCACACACACTCATTCACACACTAGGGGCAATTTGGGGAAAGCCATTTAGCCTAATCTGCAGGTCTTTGGACTGTGGGGTGAAACCGGAGAACCCAGAGGAAACCCACGAAGCACAGGAAGAACATGCAAACTCCAACCTGGCTGGGAATCGTACCTGGACCATGGAGGTGCAGGGCAACAGTGCTAACCACTGTGCTGGAAGGCAAACCAATCTTTCCAATAAAATATGTGCAACTTTTGTGGACCATCACTCATGATAATTACAGTAATCCGAGCCATTTAAGGAGAAAATAGTTACGTTTCAAGTTTATTGTCATATGCACAGTAAAGAAACATGTTTCAATGAAATTCCATGAAACTCCTTTGCTGTCCACAATGAATGTCACAAAAAGTAACCACTTGAGAAGTTTTACATGACAATAATTACAGTATACCATAACTTTTTGGTTTTCTATGGACAATTACATTGCTCACAGAAATGTTCCCTATTGTGTAATGTTTTATAGACAGTAAAATGTGTATTTAATAGTTTGCATATACTTTTTACAGAACAGAAAGTTGACCAGCAAATGGTGAAAGATACCAGAAATGCACAGATGTGAAGAGATCACTACAATTCACATGGTTTGGGAAAATGATGCCATCACCATAAGGGAAATCAGAGAAAGAGTCCTGGAAGACATGTTCATATAGCAAACTCTTACCAGCACAGCCTGTCTGAAATCGACCTGAATCATCACCTGCTGAGGATGAAACGGGTACATTGTACATTGTGTTCTATTTCCTGATGCCAGAACTGTTCCCTATGAAAATATCTCGATTGACGAGGTTGTGTTCAACCTGCAGAAGACCAGGTGGCGGGGGAGGAATATTATTGGCACCTGTGTCGTTGTCACTGTCCCTGGGATGCATGCGGAAATGTCACCATGTGTGCCGCACATTTTGCTTAGTGTGGGGTCATACAGTACATCACCATGCAAAACATGGTCCATATAACACTCCCAGTTTGCTAACTTTCCTCTTACTGAGCTCAAAAATATCTCATCCTCCCACAGGAAGAAGAACCAGAGCAACCCACGTAGGTTTGTCATTTGGGATAATGTGAATTTCCACCATGACTGGTTTGCCAACAACCCATGCTTTAGTAGCGCTGTACTGTACCGTCCACCATATTCACCATTTCTAACTCCAATAGAGGAATTGTGGAATGAAAAAAAGTGGAATGTGTCCGAACGCAGACCCCACATACTGTACATGTGGCACTACTCCAGGCAATGGAGAATGCATGTAACACCATTAATGCCAGGCATTTTTCCCCTAGCTGCTTGGCCAGGGAGAATATTGCAGCCAATGTGGGTGAGGTACTCTGACCTGACCTGGATCAGAGGCGAAAGTGATCAGTTTCATTGCATTTTGCAATTTTATAAAAAATTTTGTCAAATCAGCTGAACACTTTGTGTTGCAGTGACGAATAAATATTTGTTAAATTTTTGTATCTCTGCAATGATTTACTTTGAAGTGTTTTTAATTTTTTTTACATTGGTGAAATTACTGGGTTTGCTACGATGCTATCTGAAATCCGAAACACTCACTCACTCTCACTCATCTTCTATACCGCTTTATCCTGTATTCAGGATCGCAGGGACCTGGAGCCTATCCCAGGAGGCTTAGAGCATGAGGTAGGGTACACCCTGGACAGGGTGCCAATCTATCGCAGGGCACACACACACTCACACACTCATTCACACACTACGGCAATTTGGGAACACCAATTAGCCTAATCTGCATATCTTTGGACTGTTGGAGGAAACCCACCAAGCACGAGGAGAACATGCAAACTCCATGCACACACAGACACAGGAATCGAACCTGGCCGGGAAATGAACCCGGACCCTGGAGGTGCAAGGTGACAGTGCTAACCACTACACCAATGTGCTACCTGAAATCCAAAGAAGGTCCATCAAAAGTAGTCATGTGTTTTTATGATGTTCTTTAAGACATAAGCATATTGTATGATAGCTGTGCGTATTGTTTTTGTCGAACGAGGTTTTGAATGCTGAATCATTTTCAGTTTGATTTTAGACTATTGAGAAATTGAGAGTTTCTGGTACTGTGTTTAAACATTTGGGAAACCTGTGCAAAACAGTAAATTCAATAGAAAATAAAATGCTTGATCTGCAGAAAAGCACCATAAATATGTGATTGGATGGGGGGGAAACAGGCTTGGCACTATACATAGTGCTGTGTAATCAGAATAATGCTTTCCTTTCCTGACATTGTTTTTCTTGCAGTTTTAACAGAACACTGTTTAAGTAATAAATGTGCTGTCATCAGCCAAAGTAGGCCAGTTCATAAGTCCACCATTATTAACAGGAATTTGCGATATATTTGCAAACTGAGTTGCAATTCATGTCATATAAAAATAGATAAATATGAAATTTTTAAATCATGTTAAGATTGCTTAGGATTTAATAGCACTTTTACGATACTTTTTAAAGGTTGTGTTATACAGAACATCCAGATCCCTTAAAAAAGGGTGAAATATGTAAAAAAAAAAATTGTGCCACAGTGCGGGTGTTGAACCTCTGACAAGAGATATAGTTATGATTAAAATCACAGGTTCACATCAATGCAATTGTTTTAATATTTTAGGATTTCTGTAGTAAGCAGTGGCGGCCGATCAATAAGGGGCGCCCCTTAAAGTTAGGCAGAGAAGAATGCAATTTTAACATGTAATTATTTATCATAATAATTATTTATTTTAATAATGAAATAAAGACATTTAGTCACAATATTCCACTGTATTTCTTAATACTCCAGGTTTGACTTGAGTAGTACAGTATATCTGTAACTCCTTAATTAAGGGATAGTTTTGCATTTGTAAATGAAATGAACGAAAGTCTTGTTAAAAATGGGTCCCAATGCTTTATTAATAGGACAATATCTCCAATATTTTATGCACTCGCTAAATATAAATTACTAAAATATAAACAGGTGTTTCGCCTGCCATGCGGAAGACCCGGGTTCAATTCCCAGCCAGTGCCCAAACCCCCCAGCCACTGGATGCAGTGCCGGTCCCAAGCCCGGATAAAATG
>JAQMYG010000016.1:10385475-10398199 GCA_030014215.1 Clariallabes teugelsi
CAAGTTGTTGTGCGGACTGGATATTCCGCTGTGGCGACCCCTTGCCGGGAGCAGCCGAAAGACCAACAACAACATTTCTTAATATAATTTAATTAAAACATTTTTAAAAATCTGCACTGTATTACGTTCATTTGTGTTCGTGTACGTGGGGAGCCGGACAAACGAGTGTCTATGTACTGTAGGCACGGAAATTTTTGAAAAGCATGTGATTTGAGGCTGAGCTCTAATTGGATTTTTTCAAATCATCCTCGGGGCGCATCAATATTGTTTTTAAATAATATATTTTGTATACAGTATACATGTATATACTAAATTGCCGAAAGTACCTGTTTGCCTGCCTTCACATGCATACGAACTTCAGTAATCCATAGGGTTTAATATGATGGACCTTGCTTTGTGCGCCTTGTCATGTTGGAACTGGTGTGGGGTTGTTTTTCTGAGCGGGGCTCAGCCCCTTACTTAGTACATTTTGGACTATTTCATGCTCCCTACCTTGTGGGAACAGTTTGTGGACGGCCCCTTACTGTTCCAACATGACTGCGCACCAGTGCACAAAACAAGGTCCATAAAAACATGTATGAGTGAGTTTGGTGTGGAAGAACTTGACTGGCCTCAACCCAATAGAACACCTTTGAAATGAATTAGAGGAGAGATGCGAGCCAGGTTCTCGTCCAAAATCAGTGTCTGACCTCACAAATGCGCTTCCGGAGGAATGGTCAAAAATTCCCATAAACACACTCCTAAACCTTGAGGAAAGGCTTCGCAGAAGAGTTGAAGCTGTTATAGCTGCAAACGGTGGGCCAACATCATATTAAACCCTATGCATTAAGAAATGGATGTTACTCAATTTCATATGCATAAGAAGGAAAGCAAGCGAATCCTTTTGGCAATATAGAGTATAGATGGAGAGAGTCATGTGTAAAAGTTAATGGTCCCTCTTTTAATTCCATGATTTTTCGAGTGGAAAAACATAATACAAATCATCTGCTCATAGTGTGTTTGCAAGGCAACCTCAGACAAATGACAACATGTAACTTTTTTCACAGTACCATTATTTATTTAACCAAAATTAACTCAAGAAAAAACATGCAGGTAATACTAAGTACTGTACCTCTCTGATTTTTTAGCTTGCAGATCCAGCTTTAGCAGCAATAACTTTAAATAATCATTACATATATACAGGCCTGGCCAAAAAAGGTCATAAACTCTAATAGTTTGTTGGATGGCCTTTTGCTTCGATTTACCATGGCATCATTCTAATAAGCTTATGCAATGTTGAATCATTTAGCTTCATTCACATCACATTAATCTTTAATTGATGATGGGGGAGTCAGACTGCTGTGTAAAGCCTTCTCTAGCACATCCCAAAGATTCTTAATGCGGTTAAGCTTTAGACTCTGTGGTGGCCAATCCATGTGTGAAAATTATATCACATACCGTTCATTCACAATTTGAGCAGTATGAATCCTGGCGTTGTTATCTTGGATTATGCCTGTCTCATCAGGGAAGAAAATATCTATTGATGGAAAAATCTGTTCATTCAGTATATTCAGGTAGTCTGCTGACTTCATATTTTGGGCACAGAACTGCTGAGTCTAGACATGACCAACAAAAGCAACCCCAGATCATAACACTGCCCCGCAGGCTTGTACAGTAAGCTCTTGGCATGATGGGTGTATCGCTTCATCTTGCCTCTCTTCTTACCCTGATGCACCATACACTCTGGAACAGGGTGGACCCAAAAGACCACATGACCTTTTTCTAACGCTTCTTTATGCTCCCTGGCAAATTAAAGCCTTTTTGTCAATTAGGATTACTTTTAAGTGGTTTTCTTAAGCTGTTTAGTCCCAATGCCTAGAATAGCAAGGAGCAAGTTTTACAAAATTATCAGAAGAACTGCTGGCATATTCTTCAGCACACTCAGCATATTCTTCACTGCTCTTTAGAAAAGTTTTGAAAGGCATCATAATGCTTATGGCATTTTTTATGTGCCCAAGATGTTTGCACAATACTGTGAGTAAAAAATCTGATGGAGAATGTAAGTTTTTTTTTTTTTTTGGTAAAGTTATTTATTTATTCATTTTGTTTATTTATTAAGTTATGTTTAGAAATAGTGAATGATTTTGTACATAATACTGAAGACATGATAAGCACATATAACTCAATTCATACCAAAGACAATATGCTGTGTCATTCAAAGGCATGGCTTCAAGTCTAACGTTTTGGAGTATCCACAAAAATATTTGTGCATTGACAGGACTGAACATCACTCTGTGCTCTGACCTTTAGCACAGCGCACTCTGCCTTCCCTGGAATAACAGGATGCAATGAGGTCAAAAAGGATGCAATGCCCAGTGTTGCTTCCTCACCCAACATCACTCAAAAAGTTTTGTAAAAAAAAAAAAAATTCAATTATATATTCAAAATCATTAGCATGGAATAAGAGTGAGTATATCATGTTAATGAGTTGTTCATCTTTGCATATTCGACACATTATTGTCCAGTTCATTTATAAATTTTAACAGGGTGAGTCTGTGGTTCACAATCTACAGAGAATTATTTGTAAACAGATTTTATTTAAGCCTGAAACCTTAAAATCATAAATATTGCTTGTGTATATACAGTATATACTTGACTAATTTACATTATAATGTTTTCTTTTTAATCACACACTGCTGACTGGGAAAAGAAGGAGAGAATACTGCTGACTGTCATTGTAGTGCGAGGAGAATCCTCTTAAACAAAGGGTGTTGCGTTTAAGGTCAATCGGTTTATCTTTCCTAACTGCTAGATTGCAAAATGTGCACAAAACCTTTCTCTCAACAGTTTTCTTTTGTTAAAACTACACAGCACATTTTAGTTGGTGCACTTTTTTGATACACAGTGTTTTGACAGTATGAGTTTTACACTGAAATGACAGTTTATTAGCTCCATTAAGGCGATTCATTGTGAGCACCTTGTAGGTTTAAGGTTAGGGCTAAGAAGTCCACTTTTATGGACCTGAATCTTTTTTTTTATCTGAATCTACCGCTGGATATATACAGTACTAAATAATTTGGTTAGTGTAAACTGTTTCTTTAATCAGCAGTATAATTCATAACCCAGTTGAAATTGCCTTTTTATGCAATTTTATGCAAGTATTTGACTAAACAAAGCTCCGCCCACTAGAATTGATTGACATGTCACCAGAATGTAGATCACTGTGTTTATAAATTGTTTTTTTTTATCATAATCATTGAACTTCAGACTCTAATGAGACTCTGGTTTTGTGAAAATCCTAGAACTAGTTCACAAAAATATGTTTGAGTGTAAATGTAAGTTTGAACTGGCAAAGTTAAATTGTCCATAAGAGACAATTTTATGGTTGATGCAAATGAAGCAGAAGAAATAAATAATTTCCACTCTACAGTTTACTTTACAAGAGATTGCTGTTTTATTATGCAAAAAACGTAAAAAAGTGTGTAGCACCCAATTTGTGTTAAATCACATCAGCTACCAGCAGGTCTTTAGATCAACCTAACATTCCAGGTTTTATGATGATCACTCAGTGTTAATCCTATAAATCCTTATGCCTGCTGAATACTAAGTAGGATGTTTTCATGTTTTGCTGTAGTATACCAGAAGTCAGCTCTCTCAAGTGTATAGTAGCTGAAAAACAGTTATCTGAATTATAGCCTCAGAACTTTGTGCTCTATATCCAGTTCAAGGTTCTACGTGCATCCACTAATCAGTTCAGGCTGTTTGAATAAATTAGGCTTTGCCTTGCAAGGAGTGCTTGGAATGTAGAAGTCATATTGTTTACAAATGTTCATTCATTTCGGATACTTATTGAAGTTCAGACTCAAATAAGACTGAGTAATTTGAAATCGGGTCGATTGGACCCATCTTGCTTGCCGTGTAAGTGCATACTATCTATTGGCTAAGTTTTATATCTCCATGTGTTATTCCACTGTTTGTTTCATTTGCGAAAAAAAAATATGATAAGGCCAGACAAAAACAGCACTTTCGGCAATTTGTGTGGGATCAATAATAATAAAAATAATAATGATGATGATGATGATGATGATGATGATGAAAATAATAATAATACCAAAATATAATTTAATTGGTTTCATCCTCCTTTCTTAATGTTAGACGACTTCTTAACATATGCAGATCATGGCAAGACTAATCAAACCACTGAAGGCTTTTGATCAAATAGAATGGCCGTATATGCTAGAGTCGTTTCAGCGTTTTGGTGTTGGTGAATTATTTATTATTCTCTATTTCTATAACTCTATTTTTATAACAGTTCATTGTGCTCGATTTTAACCAATAGCGACAAGTCCGTTTTATTCCCCCTTTATTTGGTTCATGTATCATTTAGGATAGTCAGCGACCAGATCACTAGGCTTAAAAATTCCTAAAATCCCCCAACTTTATAGTTCATAGCATGGTTAAAGCACAATATAGTCACTCACTCATCATCTATACCGCTTTATACTGTATTCTGAACCCTATCTCATGAGTACACCCTGGACAGGGTGCCAATCCAGCACAGGACAAACACACACATAAACACAAACTCATTCACACACTACGGGCAATTTGGGAACGGCAATTAACAGGTCTTTGGACTCTGGGAGGAAACTCACCAAGCACGGGGAGAACATTCACACAGAAACGGGAATCGAACCTGGCCAGGAATCAAACCCAGACCCTGGAGGTGCAAGGCGAAAGTGATAACCACAACACCACAGTGCCGTCAGCATAACATAATGTAGTTTGCTGGAAAATTCTCCCTTTATTTATGATTGGCCCTATCAACTCTATTCAAATGGTGTCCCTTCCCAGATTTCTTTCTCTCTGTCAAAATTTACCCATCTTTCTCACATCTGCATTTTTTAAAAACTTGGATTCATGTAACTATAAAAACCCCCAGGATATCTAAAGCCCAAATCTCAGGTTGGACTCGGCCTTCCAGTGTTTAGACGGTACTATTGGGCTCCTAATGCAAGAGCGTTAATGTATTGGAACACCTGCAGCACAATGGATCATACCCCTTTATGGGTGAATATGGAGGCTAACTTAGTTGGTAACTCTTCCTTATTGGCATTGCTTTTTTCTAAGCTGGATAAACCTAACACCTTAGTTAACCTAAGTTATTCAACAAGAAACTCTATCAGAATTCTCAACTAGATCAAGAAGGCGCTCAATATACCCAAGACTTCTGTAAGAACCCTTATTTGTTTTGATCATTCTTTCCTGCCACCATAATAGTGGCCCAACTTCCATTCAAGTTTTTTATATGAATGGTAGATTTGCCTCCTTTGACCAGATTCTATCTTCCAATTCACATTTTTCCCGCTATTTACAAGTCAGGCATTATGAGAGATAAAATAAAAAAACTTTGAAAATGTACCAATACAACATCCTTTCATTGATGCATCTTGGTGCATGTCTTGGTGCATCTCCCTGGCTCCAGACAGTTGGTCTCATTGTATTTGTTTTTATTCATCACGTTAAACGATCTACTGATCATCTATGAAAGGCATAGAGTGATCAGTCAAGTTGGGCATTGACTTGTTTGAACCCTTGTGGATTGAAATCATGGCCAGAATACACTCTTGTTCCATTAATAGTAGACACCATTTGATTCATCGTCACTACTCCATATCATCACTATTCCAAATCCAAACTGCACAAGATTTATCAATCTGTTTCAGCTCAATGCCGCAGGTGTAAAATTACCTAGTCACACTTTCTGCCGTTGTCATACACTTACAGGATATTGTTCAGACAATTTTTCTTTCTTGGTTTTTCAAAGCATAAGGCAAAGATATTAATCCCTATGCTGAATTAGCAATCTTTGGTTGTTCAGAATCCATGGTGCATCTCCAGTACCTAAAGCCTTACCGAAATCTTTGATGCTCGGTATAAACAGTGCCAAGAGACTAATTATAACAGACTGAAAATCTCACTGTTCTACATCTTTTCAAAGGTGCATTTTGGAAATGGTGTCCATTATCTGAATAGAAAAATGAAGGTACACACGATCCAAATCCCAGGACAAATTTTTACATATTTGGGGTCCGTTTCTTGCCAGAACAGGACTACTGCTCATATTCAACTGTTCATAACCTACTGATGCATGGTGTACATTTATCGTATTCCCCTGGCAGCTTATTTATGTTAAATGTTTTATGAAATTTAATACATTGTATTCTTTAAGGGTATGTGAGCAATCATTTAATCATGTTGTTTTTGGTGTTTTTTTTTTAATTACCATGTTAAGTGTGTAGTGGTTATGTTTTCAATCTGTTGGATGTTATTAAAATTTTAAATTAATAAAATTACATTTAAAATTTAATGTTAAATTATGGGTGAGATAAAGGACTTTAATTAAGCAGCCCCTTTAAGCAATGTTGCTGTAATGGAACTGGTTAATACCTAATGAGACTTAATTTCCTGTAATCACAGGTAAATACATAATTTTATGAATAACAAAACCCAGACAATAAATAAATAAATAAATAAATCTGTGGCTTTAACAACTTTAAAGGATCGGAGCAATTTTGGCAAGGCCCCCCCCAAACATTTTGATGGCTAGACACCTGGTCATCTCCAAAACAGCAAGTCCTGTGGTGTGTTCCTGTTAGGCAGTAGTTAGCACCTACCAAAAGTGCTCTGAGGAAGGACAACCTGTAAACCAATAACAAGATCACAGGCTCCCAGGCTCACTAATAGATGTGCGGAGTGAAGGCTAGCCTGTCGGGTCCAATCCCACAGAAGATGTGTACTGCAGCACAAATTGTTGAAAAGTTAACGCTAACTCTGATGGAATGGTGTCAGGAGACATTAGAGCTAGCTTTGTACTGTATGGGGCTGCTGACGGGTTGGACCATACAGCAGGAATAAGAAGGTGGCCTGGTCTGATAAATTGCTTTATTTTACATCATGTGACAGCTGGGTCCACTTACTTGGGGGAAAAGATGGTACCAGGGTGCTATATGGTAAAGGTAAATCTACCTCTTTATATGGATTCAAGCATCTTACAGATTTTTGTTGTTCAGAGTATCTGGAGTATTATTTGGACTTAACATTGAGTAATACAGGTACATCAAAGTTATCAGATGCACCTACCTGAACAGCCACTTTACAGTACAGGACAACATTAACATACCAAAATGAAGCGTTCACACAGGACACATTCGGATTAATTACATTTATTTTTGTTAAAAATAAAAATAAAAAAAGGGGGGGGGTGAAAAACATAAATCCAAAAGTGCATGCTTCTAATGTCCAAGGCAAATAATGGCATAAAATCAAATTCATTAATGCATGACATCCTGTCAAATTTTCTATTTTTGTAAACCACAATGTACAACCTGTACAACTCAAAATAACTGCTCAAAAAGACATAATGCTTCAAAACATAAATCATATGAAACCATTCAATAATTAAAATCAGCTTGGAACATACATTTTTATGATATTTCTAATAAAATACAACATTTAATAACATCATTCTGTTCAGTAATTTACATTCGGTAGATTGTACAAAGCAGCAAGTAAATAAAATATAAGCAGTGAGAGAAGAACAGCCAAGTTTGAAGGCTGATACGGAAAAGAAAATATTATACTTTTGTGGACTCTACACAAAACTTCCCAGGATGCTTTGTGTTGAAAGCATGAGTAAAAATGTAACAAAGAGTGTGTGTGTGTGTGTGTGTGTGTGTGTGTGTGTGTGTGTGTGTGTGTGCGCGTGTGCGCGCGTGTGCGTATAAGCTGGGAGGATTTTTCTTTTTCTTCCTTTAAACTACATGAGGATAACCACATCCAATGTTTTAGCTTCAGCTTTTTTAGCTTTAGTTTTCCCTTTGAAGTTTTTTCTGTTATCCAGCTTTTTTTGCAGCTCTAGAAAATGGATTTGGAGCATCTGGACTTTAGGAAACAGAAGACCCTCATTGTTAGTTGCACCTTCTATTTTATCTAAGACGTTCAGTTACTGAGACTCAGACAAAACAGTGGTTATTGATATGATCAGTTGTTATCTTTACCGCACAGGTAGTGTTAGTATTAAAAGACTGTCAAACTTATACATTGTAGTAGCAAAATAAGCAAAAATTCTAAAAGTTTAGGTAGTTTTGATAGTTGTTCATACAGCATACTGACATTTAAAAAAAGAGCATACTTGCATAATTGATTTCACTGAAGGTCTTGATCTGGCCCTGCTTGAAGTAGATTAACAAAAAGAAAAAAAAAAATCCTTAACATCTATATTTTTCGATTAGCAGATGTACTGGCATTAAAATTGGTTAATGTAGTTTATCATCATAAATAGCAGGTATATCTGACTAATTTGCTAGTCTTCAACTTGCAATCCATTAATGGTGCATGTGCAGAAAAAATAAATAAATAAATAAAATCGAATTCTCCCTCGGCCATTCTTCACAAAATCCCGCCCCAGGATCATAGATGCCCCGTATTATCCAGCATGCTGGATAAGAAGTTACTACTTTCTCAATAAATTAATTAACTTTTTACTTAGTGGTTAGCACTGTCACCTCGCAGCTCCAGGTTCCAGGTTCGAATCCCTCCTCTGGTCTGTGTGCATGGAGTTTGCATGTTCTCCCCGTGCTTATTGGGTTTCCTCAGGGTACACTGGTTTCCTCCCACAATCCAAAGACATGCAGGTTAGGCTAACTGGCGTTCCCAAATTGCTCCAGGCCCCCTGTGACCATGTATACAGGATAAAGCTTGTTTCAGGCCAATGTTTTTTATTTTATTTTATCATGTTTTAAATATCTTCCAGGTTATTTGTACAAGAAATGAATAAAAAAATTAATTAAATAAATTCCTTTAAGGCCAATTTGCAAGTTAGTCTTAGGCAGCTAAATATTTGTTGTTTAATTTAAAGAAAACTAGTAGACTAGCTAGTTTAGTACAATTTCCCCTCAGGTTGGCAGAACGAGCAGTCATGTGCACTAAAAGTCATGATGCATGATGAAACGAGCGGACATTGCGTTTTGGATGTCTTTCAAAGTTCCTGATCAGGTCCCCAGTTCAGCATGTTTAATGAAACAGTAATTAAAGGTCTTATTGCCACTGTAATTAAACAGCTGTTTAAAAAAAGATTTGGATGTTAGTGATGTTGCTGTAGCATGAGAGAGCAGAGACGACAAATTTGAAGTAGCTGATCTGATGTTATGATTTCCTTTCTTTCTTCCTATAGCTGTTTATTTGTAAGTAGTATATCCTTTGTTAAATTGTTAAATGCACAGATGTGCACAGGTCACTAACTGTTATGCTGGTGTGTTTTGTCACTTGCAACTTTGTTGACTGTCATGTTGCCTGACGCCCGATGCTTGAAGACTTCATAAAGGAAACTAAAGCTCAGACTAAAACTGAAGCTAAGACACCCGGTCACTTATTAGACATAGTCTTTATTTTTCCTTAATTACCTTTGAGCCTCCATTAGCCTGTGAGCTCCAGTGGAAGTTCCCGGCTGCACAGCGCTTCCCATTGGCGAGCCAGAAGCGAGATCAGTCTCTCCCTGCTGTCTGCGCCAGGGACAAAAATACACCACTGTACCTCGCTCTCAGCTCCATCACCGCCCTGCATCCGTTTCCTCTCCTTCTCATCGGAGAAATGGTCCATGGTCAGATGGCACAGCAGATCAGGTCCAGGCACGTCATCAAAGACCAGTGTGAGCGCCTGTGGGTATGGCTGGTATCCCATGAGCACACGGTCCAGGTCTCGTATCCTGCGGGCGTCCGTGAGCCTGTATTTGTCTCTCTGAGGTGGCTCTTTGGCAAACTGTGGCAACGGGTAGCTGATGTAGTCCTCATCCAGTAGGAAGACATGTGTGCTGCTCAGAACGAGGCTCTTGGGCTGCAGCTCGGTCCCTGCACACGGACCGCTCTGAACTTGGAACACCAGGGCGTAGAAGAGGACGTTAAATGAGTGCGTAGGTCCTTGAGGGCCTTTCCTCTCCGCCGCAATGAAGGTTAAGTCACCGATCTCCTCCTCACTCGGGTAGACAAACTTCACCCGGCTTGAGTGCACCAGCTCGTAGTTCTCCATCATGCCTATTTTCATGAAAGAGCGAAATACAAGTGTAAGTTACATGGTGCCTGTTTTAAGACAAACAAACACAAAGGCTCATGTATCATGATGGAGAAAAATAGAGCACTCTGACCCTCACTCGCACTGGTATAGAACGCATCCTGAAGCTTTGCTTCATTTGAATAAAAGTTAACTCCTGAGATGGCTAACCCACATTGCTTTGGCAACAGTTGCTATGTTTTCCATCTGTTCTGTTTGAGAAGAACTGACTTCTCACCTTGTCATCATATCGTATCACATCAAATCACAGCCAAAGTAAATTTAGATTAATACAAGGATGCCCAGACAAATGAAAAATAGAACACAAACAAGCAGACTATAAGCATACTCAATTACAGTAAATTAAAGCTCTTTTTTTTTGGCTGCTTCAGCTTTCTTCAGATTTCTCTCTGCTCTAGGCTTTGGCATTAATGCTTGTGGACAAGGTTGAGAGGGACATTTCCTCGGATCATTGCTTTTTAATGCTTACTTTAGACTTGAGTCTGCAGAAGTATGGGCGCTGATACCGGCAGAATTTCTTTTTATTTCATCATGCTTGTATGTACAGACATTTTGCTATAAAGCTTACCCTTGATGTTAAAAAAAAAATGTTTAAAAAAAATACATTTTTTCTTTCATTCATTATCTACACGGCTATACGGCTTAATTCTGTATACAAGGTCGCAGGCCCAGGAGCCTATCCCAGGAGACCTAGGGCATGAGGCGGGGTGGGCTCTCTCAACCTTGCAGGGCACACACACACACACAAATATAAATATTTGTGTATAAATATTTCGGATTACGAGTAACGCGGTTTACGAGTGTTCCGCAAGACGAGCAAACATTTTTAATAAATTTTGACTTGAAAAACGAGCATTGTCTTGGTTTACGAGCACCGAGTATCATGTATCACGCATGCGCTTCTTGTTTTGACACCGAGCGTCACGTCATCACAACTGAGCCAACGGTTTTTCTCTCTCTTGCGCTGCGGAATTGTAGGTAATCGTCTCCTCAGCTGGGTGAACACACACACACACACGGACCCAGCAGGGGAGACGATAGGTAGTCGTCTCCCCTGCTGGGTCTTAGTGCTTGCAGAGTTTTTGTGTAAGGCAGAGAGTGTGTGCGTTTGTTTGGGAACCTGAGAGGAGGTGAGCTTTACAGCCCCCACCCGGCTTCAAACACAAACACACAGAAACTCCGCTCTGTCGCGATTCAAAGGTAAGGTGCTGTTTAATTTGTTGTTGTTGTTTTACTGTACAGCAGTGATTCCGTTCGTATGCGCTCACGCGAGTGTGACTAGTGATGTTCCTTGCTAATTTTTAAAAGGTTAATTTTTAAACGGTTTTAAAAACGGTCTCTCCGTTAAAACACACACACACACACACACACACACTGCCTGCGTACACAAATTTTTACTTTTTTTTTTTTAAAGGTAAAGTGCTTTATTTTTACTTTATATTTTGTATTTGTGCAGTAGAACGAATAAGTTGAGTTTCCATTATTTCCTATGGGAAAATTAAATTTGGTTTACGAGTGTTTTGGAATACGAGCCCACTTCCTGAACGAATTATGCTCATAATCCGAGGTTCCACTGTATTTATTTATGCATAGGGTTTTTTTCTGGGATGTTTAGATGATCACTCAGGGATGTTGATGATAGAGTGGCTAGCTGCTTTATATCTATGATTTCTCTCATGGATTTACATTAAAGATAGTTTTTCCAGATTCATTGCTTACACTCTACACAAAATGTACATTCTCCTTATGAATTACATGACCATGAGCATACCTACAGGTAATTACAGTATGTTTCTCTTACTTTCTTACCATTCTCATACTGAGTATGGCACAATATGGTCTGCTTAAAGATGGGGGCAGTTGCACTAAAGAACCATGAAGAAGGCTTTGGACTGCATTTGGTACAAACAGTTTTACTATGATGACTTATGGCTGCAATTGCTCTGATACTTTTAAACTCAAATCTCCATCAGTAAATACTGTAGATGGTAACCTTAACAAAGTACATATAAATAAGTATTTGTATTTGATAAAATCATAGAATTTTGTGAAGCTGAACTCAGAGATTTGCTATTCAAAAGAATACCCAAAGTATTTTACTGTTTTTGCAGTGTCATAGGCCAAATGTCCTTGTACTGTACGATTTAAAATAAGATGTTTCAATTAAAATAGTAAAACACTATCCTGGTTATGTTCCCTGGTTGTCCTATATACATTTTCTCTGTTTATTGCAATATGAAATGATGTACATATTTTTGTGTTTTCTTTTTCGGTATCTCATGGGGGAAAAAAATGTGTTTTAATTTTATCCATTATTATGCCATCTGGACAGTTATGGTAATCAAGGTCTATCTCAAAGGAGCAGAAGTTACATTCAGGTTTTGAGTCATAGTTAATGCAGAAACTATTCTGACTAATGGGTATACAAACATTCTTGTACATTACTACATAACTGTAACCTCATGTTATTGTGTGTACAATAGATCAATCAAATCAGTGGATATGTTGTAACATCATGAAATCTAAGCAATGAATAGTCTGGCTGGTTTTTAGCACTAGTCATTCATGGGAATTCCATTTAATATAATACAAACCTTTAATAAGCAACTGCTTATCA
>JAQMYG010000016.1:10448969-10460126 GCA_030014215.1 Clariallabes teugelsi
GCACATATGTGAACACTTTTTTGTTCTAAGCCCCTCGGAAATGAAATGAACTGGACTGAGACCGCCTCTGAAGCCAGGGCCATTGTAAACAGAGGAACTATTGTGTGAAGAAAAGGCCGATGCCAAGTCAGACCTAAAGTGGACCGGTAAGAGAACACTAAAAGAACGGAATCCTTTTTTTTTTTGACTTGGACTACCAAAAGAGGACTACGTTTGAAAACACCCTTAACGTGAATTGTTTAATTCGGTCAAGTATCTTCTAATGCAAGGAACTGGTAGCTGTAGGTTTTCCTCACTCAGATCCATGCAAAGGTTCAAACAGCAAACATCTCTGAGCAGAAATGATAAGGAAATATTTGAATTGAATTTAGATTTGCATTAGTAAACACATAGTTATGAGCGCTTTAATCACTGCTGGTTAAACTTAAATTAGATCCAATCTATTAATTATTTATTAACTTTCAATTACAATGTCAACTTATTGGGTAAAACCAGAATCAGAAAAGAATTCCTTATTGTAAAGCTTTGCTCAGTATAATTCACAATGCAATAAAGTTTCCACTTCTACCAGACCACTCACTCAATCAATAATTCATTGTCTATACTGCTTTATTCTGTATACAGGGTTGCGGCGAGCCTGTAGCCTATTCCAGGAGGGCATGAGACTGGGTTCCAATCCATTGTAAGGCACACATGTTCACATACTATGGGCAAATATGGGAACAAAAAATTAACCGAAATCTGAAAGCGTTTGGACTGTGGGAGAACACTGGGGCACCCAAAGGAAACCCACCAAGCACAGACAGAACATGCAAACTCCATGCACACAGACCAGAGGTGGAAATCGAAATCCGACCACATCTTTTAAATTTTGTAGCCACACAATTAATTTTATTCATTAGTAATGTAAACAATCACGTTAACAGATGCCCGAAATGTCATTGACATACCCAAGGGTCCTGCTGATAGCAGATGCCTTGTGCACAGTGGGAGTGTACTTTTATTTAATTGATTGATTTATTGGTACAGAAATGGCTTTTGTTATTGGTAAACTTAATGTTAAATCTTTACTTAAGTATTTTCAGGTCTATTGAATGAAAGCACACACAGATACGGTTTTATTGGATAAGTAAGTATTTTTGTATGCTTACATTTTACTTCTTTAAAATTAACTAGTCAAAGAACAAACTAGTGAAAGGAAATATGCTGATAAGGTTGAATGGAAATTCATAGCAAACAATAAAAGTGTTATATATTAGCAAGCACTTTGGCTTTTGCAAGCTGGTGTAAAAGTAGGGCAAGGCCAAAAGCAGATATCTATTACACACAGTTGTTTGACATTGTGGGTACAGCAGTTCTGAATGTTTGTGCACGGATACAGCATGAACAATCTGTACTCCAGCCAAGTGCAGAGGAGTGGCTTAAAGACAGAGACTCAAGTCTGAAAATGTCTACCAACTGTTACAATGCTTTGATTTTTCTGCAAGGTGCAACAACTTAGAATATATTAAAAATCACGTAGATTGTAATAAAGTGGAGAAATGTTGATGTTTAGGGACGGTCAATGGTGACCATTTTTTGGGTAGAATCGAGGAAGTAGGGAAAGCAAACTGAGGGTAGAGCTGCAATAGTCACTCTGACATCTAGTGGTCAAAACTAGGGGTGTTGTGTGTAGCCTATTTGATACACAGATTTATACACTCTAATGCAACATTCATGTACTTTCTTGCAAATATCCAAACAGTGTCCTAAGTATCCCAATATACTAAGTGTGTGGCAGTAGTGTAAGACAAAATCCTGCACGTATAGAACAAGTTGTTAATCTTTTGGCTGCACCACCCGAAACGAACACAACTTGGCATAGGTTTTATGCCGGAAAGGGACTGGCACTATATCCAGTGGCTGAAGTTTGGGCATTAGGTGGTCATTAGGCAGAAACCTACCACTGAGCCACCAATACAAGTGCTTCAGTTAATATTCAAATCATTCAAGAGGATGTGGCACAAAGTCATTTCAGGGTATTAGCTTGGGGCATGGGCGCTTGTGCCAGTCTTGAATTAACACAGAATGTGAAAAAAAAAGAGCAGTGGGAACTAAAAAGTCTCTGCTGTTGTGCATTCATTCCTGATATACTTTTCTGCTCACTATGGTTGTAACGAGTGCTTATCTTAGTTGCTGTAGCCTTTCCATCAACTTGAACCAGGCTGACCACTTACTCTCCTCTCCTTACTTCTCCGCATACAACTGCCACTTTGCCACTCTGGATGTTTTTGGTTCTTTGCATCTCTATAAACTCTAAAACTGCTGTGCATGAAAATCTCAAAGGATGTACTGTTATAATCTACAACAATGAAACCATCAGTTTGGAATTAACCACAAATACAATCACATTTTTCCCCTCATTCTGATGATTAGTGCAGCTGCCACGGGTGGCTGTCAGATAATTGTATAAAAGCAGTGCAGGCGTTCCTGTTGTTGGTGAGTGCATTTGTGATATTTATGATAAAAATGGACCATTTTGAACAAAACACATTGAAATGATTGTATGACACAAAACAGCCGTGTGCTATTTTTTAAAACATCTTTCAAACATTAGATCACTGATCGCATGGACATTATATAATACTGTAATGATTCAACGTCCGTGAGAAAACACATTTATTTACACAGGTTTTAATTATACAGTCACAAATACATACCGTATGTTAAGCATGTTGAGGTATTAAATTATAACAATGAAAGAATATTCTTAATTTCTGTGGTTGTGGGTCAGATTTTTGTCGTCATCTTGAATCGTCTTTTGGCATCTTTGTGCTTCTTGTAAAATTCCTGCGCAAAAGATGATCAACTTAATATTTATAAAGCCTTGACATTGTCTCATCACACCGCAGATAACGGTGATAATGACGATGCATTTACAACACTAAGTTCCACTGGTTTTTTGAGTCTGTTCTTGAGTAAAATATAAATGAAATGACAATTATGAGGAAGTGAAGATTCCTTTGTGAAAGTGCTATAAGGGAACAGGTGGTAATACTTTGTTTTATGTTGTTCTTTGCCTCCAACTCAACTGGGAATACAACACTGTTTTTTTTCTGCTTACTCATAAGCTCACAATTCTCTAGTAACAAGCATGAAAATGGCCACATAAGCTTTACATACAATAGAAGAAATTTCCAGAATCTCCCACCTCTCTGAGCTCGTTCCTCTTCTTCTCCCACGCCTCTCTCTGATCCTCCAGTTTTATTTGTCTGCAGAACATAGCGGGCCCCTCTGAGGACAGACATTGACATGCAGTCAAACATCAAATCCTCTAAAATGCAAAATGAAACTATATTTTATTTGAAAATTAAAAAGTCATTGTTTTACCTTTTAACCGGATGTCATCATCGGAAAAAAAGAAAAACTTTTTCGTTGGTGCCGCTTGTCTGTAATCACAAAAGCATAAAGAGTTACATCATGCAGCTGATTCAGTAACTATAGCAGCAGCCTGGTTCCAACTACAATTTCACAGACAAAAATCCCACTGTAGGACAACTAAATAATAAAGTTACCACTAATAAATACTAACCACATTAATATCAGTAGTGCATTTACACATACTCATTGAAAATAACATGAACACCATGTCCAATCCAATTTCTTACAAAATGGCTGAAATTCTGGTACAAAAAAATAAAAACACGGTCAAAGCAACCGCAGATACTCCAATCTGATTCTTACTCGACTAAAGTAGCCGAGGCAGCCTCTTCCTTTTCTTTTCCTTCTTTCTCCACATCCTCCTCCTCTTCCTCTGAACTGCTGTCTTGGAATCGAGGGTCTACTTGCCAAGCCACCTTGGCCCCTTTTATAGTCTCGACCTTGTATTCCTCTGAACAAAGCAAATGCAACACCATCAACATACAAGCAATGACATGATAAATTCTTTCACAGCTTTAATCACGTCTATTAAGGCAAATAGAAAAATGTCTCAAAACTAAGTACAATATTGAAGTTTTTATTACTTGTTACTTTTCGTACACCTGGTACTTATTGCTATCCAATTTCAAGACAGTTATACACTTACTGCTGCATTAACAAACGGTTTAACATTTTATAGCCTGTGTTCTGTATATTTATTGTCCTGTGATTTGTTTTGACTTGCATTCGTCTCACACTGTTGCGCATTTGCAATTATAGGTAGTTTTGTGGTCTGTTTTGTGTTGTACCATGGGTCCTGGAGAAATGCCAATGTTCATCCCAACATTTCATTTTTTATCATTAGATTAGATTAGATTAGATTCCACTTTATTGTCATTGCACATGTAGGTACAAGGCAATGAAATACAGTTAGCATCTAACCAGAAGTGTATTTTCACAGTGCAGAATAATTTGTATATATAAATAGTAGTAGTAATAGTATAGTGAGGTAGATTAGTTACAATGGGTGCAAATGAGCAAATGATTACAGGTGGAACAGTAAGGAAGGTATTGTATACCATGCTAAAGGATTTTGCATATATAAACATTATACAGTGCAAATGAGCAAATGAATTATAAGTGATGAATTATTAATTTCAGAGGAAGATGGCAAATCCAGGGAAAAAATGTTTACCTTTGTTCAATTAATTACTGAAATTATTTTGGTTTAATTTTTATTTTGACATTTATGGAACAAGCATGAATTATTATTTATTATTTATTCATTATTATGTAGTTTTCACCATGGAAAAAAAAACTGTTAGCACAATTAACATTTTCCTTTAGTTAAAAAATAAACATTGGTTTGTGTGCATATATTATGTTAAAACGATAGTTTGTTTTTTTCCCCCAAATCTGTCTTAAATCATAATTGATGTTTATACAATACAATACAAAAGTATGGGTCGTTAGAAACACCGACCATAAAGTTTGTCACCTGGAACCTGTAAGTAAATTTCACAACCCTCGTTCCGTGCAAAAATGCATTCCAAAGTTCAACTAACACTCAGTGACACTGCAGAGCTTCATATAAGCTCAATCGAAGTTCTTTCTTTTAACACAACTAGCTGTAAGGCTGATTCTGGTGAAAGAACAGATTTTAATTTGTTCTAAATACACTATAACCTCGAAAGATCCCAATGCGATTTAGCTCAGTGGGACTACAGAAGCATCATATGAGCCTCAGCTTAACTTTGGAATGCATTTATGCACGGAAACCAGGATTGTGGAATTTGGCCTGGATTACTTACATTGTCCTCACTTTCCGGGTGTTTCAAAATTCACAGTTGGTGTGAAGAGCAGGAAAATTTATAACGACCAAGACTTATTGTAAAGTACTTGTAGGCACATCAATTCTGATTTAAGACACTTGAAAAACCCTGAATTATACCTTTAAACTCTAAACTCCTCTTGATTTTTGGTATTAATTCTACTGGTATTTATTCGTGGTTTTATTTTTGCCACTTGGAGATCATCTACACATCATGTACAATTCATATCACGCGTCATTAAGCAGTAATTGATCTAGTAATGTGAATGAAAGTCCATGAAGGAAAACTCTCACCCGCTATAGGCTT
The DNA here is from genome assembly GCA_030014215.1 of Clariallabes teugelsi. Lineage (NCBI taxonomy): Eukaryota > Metazoa > Chordata > Actinopteri > Siluriformes > Clariidae > Clariallabes > Clariallabes teugelsi. The sequence continues at coordinate 10,454,507 of JAQMYG010000016.1, forward strand.
CTTCGTCACTGCATCATCTCCGAAGAAAGAGAATTTAAACCCGCTCGAAGGCTCCGATTCTTGATTAGATAAAAACGAAAAAGCATGCATGTCTTCTTGAGGTGCTTCATCCTTGTTCTCCTCATCATCATCATCATCTTGGTCCCATGCAACCACTTCGTCTTGGATTTCTTTCACAGGCCCAAATGCCTCTTTTAGATCCATCGTCACGTCAAAGTAGATGTCCTTAGAAACCTCTGGAAGCTTTGTGGCCTCTTCACGTTTCTTCCTCCTTGCCGATTTGCTATATGGAAAGGAAGGTAGGAAGGAAGAAAGTAGGAGACAAAGAGTGATGAACAGAGCATCAATAGAAAAGCACACTGAAATGAGTGGTGCTGAGCAGACCTTTCTTTCTGTGGTGTTTCCGTCTTGGTTTCAAAAGCTGCATGAGTCTCTCTCGATGGATCGTAGTGCAATGCTGAAATGTCCCTGTGCGTGGGACAGACAGAGACTCATTCAGACTTAAATTGTGTTCATGTTAAAAAAAAAACAACAACAACAAAACTTGTGTTAGTGTAGTGCAGTGCAGTATAGAACTACTCTTATTTTCAAGCCAGAATAGCAGAACTCGTACTTAAAGATTTTGCCTTTTGTCGCCCCTTTACTTGCGTCACTCGGCTGAATGCTGATGTTAAGGACACTTTGCAGGATGGACAGATTTTTCTTCTTCTCTTCAACAAGCTCCTGTTCTCCCGGTGCTTGCTGGGGTTCAATATCTAAAATGAATATTTATGCAAAAATAAGCAAGAGAAAAACATTAATTATTACAGCACCACCGTCAAAAGCTTATCAGATTGAACAAAACACATCTCTAGCCAGGAGAGACCAAATTTAGCCATGTGGGTATTTTTTTTCTGTAGGTGTGTGCAACTAGGCTGTGACATTACATGACAGATAAACTGCCCCCATACAATAGGGGAAAGACTAAGAACAATCAAAGAACAAAAGGAAAGAAAGAAATAAAAACAGTAGTTATATGTAGAAAACATCATACTAAAAAACAAAGCCTCATTGCTTTACTCTTATGTTATCTATTCAGTACGAAACATGGTTTTGATTTTTAAAAAAGTGTTTGGAATTCACATTGCAACTGGTGTGGGGTTGTGTTTTAGGCGTTAGCTCGGCCCCTTACATCCAGTGAAAGGAACTTTTAATGCCTCAGGATACCAAGACATTTCGGAAATTTTATGCTCCCAACTTTGTGGGAACAGCTTGGAGATGGCCGTTTCTGTTCCAACATGACAGCGCACCAGTGCACAAAGCAAAGTCCATAAAGACATGGATGAGGGATTTTGCTGTGGAAGAACTTGACCGCACTTGCACAGAGTCCTGACCGCAACCCGATAGAACACCTTTGGGATGAATTAGAAAGGGAGATGCGAGCCAGGCTCTCGTCCAACATCAGTGTCTGACATCACAAATTCGCTACTGGAAGAATGGTCAAAAATTCCCATAAACACAATCCTAAACCTTGTGGAAAGCCTCCCTAGAAGAGTTGAAGACATTGAAACTTGGAAGAAATTCCAAGGTTTTACACCTTAGTATCATTCAACTGCTTCACAACTGAACTGAACATGTACCTAAATGTTAAATGTTGCCCAGTCCTTATAACATTAGTTTCCTTACTTAAAAACCGAGGGCAGCATTTAAACAATACAAAAATGTAACATTTAATTAAACGAAATAGCTACATTTTTACTGAGCAGCGCATATCTGAGTTATGTATTTGTATAATAATTTGTAAACAAACTTAGCAAAAAATTTTCCCCTGCCACAAGGGATGCCAATGTGGAAATAGTTTAGAGTGTACCACCTGTAGGATTATAAAGAAACAGCAATGCTCTGGTGAAGAAACGCAGAGTGCGGTGATCAGTTGCTAGCACGCGTGCATGCACGGCTTCTAATTCATATAGTTTTTATAGAGTTTGGAGAAAAAGGCAGATTGGAAGCTTTTAAACATGAACGACTTTTGATAATGTAATGCCATAAAAATTCGTTTTTGTTGCACCACTTGGAAGCTCATGCACTCGGTGATGAATCGATTACATCCAAGGCTGATCAGTCATGGTTGATCAAGCTGAAAATGTGCCAATTCCAGTCACGTGTCAATGTAGTGATACGCGAGTTGCCACACAGAAGTATTATGATTCATAACTGAATCAATCCCCCCAATTTCTTCACCCCATAGCACTTGGCTTTTCTCAGCTTTTCTCATAGCTACCCTATCTGATTTGGCTACCACTGAACAAGTTCTTTACACATTGACGACTACTTTTGTTTGCAAGATTAAGATGATCTGACCTTGCTCCTGTTCTTCTCCATCACTGTCAAGAAACCTGGAATCCATCTGGAATCTTGGATCAGTTCCAAATCTGGACTGCAACTCCATGAGCTAAAACAGTAACCCTGATGTAAACATGTGTACAGCAGAACACGTATACAGACCATCGTAAAGTTAATCAACATGGTCAAGTGACCTTCTGTCCAGTTCTGCCTTCAAACTGAGGCTTTATCTTGAAGCGATCTTCATCCGTGCCATCATCATCATCATCGTCGTCACCCTCATCTTCACTGCTGTCGAACAGTTTGCTACCCGCTGGCTTTTTCGATTCCTACACAACCAAGATAAAAGCAGGAATTGACAAACACGTATAATAAATCTACAACGATAATCGGGTAGGACAGTAGGAAAACGATGAACAAACCTCTGACTTTACCTTTTCTTTGAGGGCTTGTTTTTCCTCAGATCCAAATCCATCATCTTCATCTGAGTCTTCCTCGAAAAGGCTCGCTTTTTGGGGTGCCGTGTTTTCGGTGTCATTAGTAACGTCATCATCAGAATCAAATACAATATGTTTCCCTTTGTTTGCATTCGGTAAATCCTTAAGAAAAAAAAAAAGGAATAAATCCATTATTTCACTTACTTAAAGTAGGATGAAAATCAGGAGGGTGCGATAAGGGGAACAAATAACTATACAAGGGGTGTTCATGTCAGACTGGGACTTTTGACTGTGCAGAACAACAGAACATTTATGCAGTAATGAGAGTAAAAACTACCTATTTTTCTATATATAATCCCACATTACCCGTTTCACTAGTGCTTGGACATCATCAAGGGAATAAAGTTTTCTAAAGATGCCGGAACTTTGATCAGATTGCCTGGTTCACGTCTGAAACGCTTGATCTGCTGGAGCTCGATCTCCATTATTTCCTTTAATGATAAAAAATGGCCTGGTTTGATCAAAGGTGCTCTGTATTCTTTTGTTTTTGCAGGACAATGCATGACCTCATACTGCGAACTGCACTACAGTACTTGCAGGAACTCGGCAGGAAGGTCTTGCAACATCCACCCTTGACCCAGTCCTGATCATGGCTGGGAAAACGTTCTACCTTGACGGTATCTAAGCACTAGTGAAACGCTGGGATAAGTGCATTAGTGTAGCAGGGGATTATATAGAGAAAGAAAAGCGAGATTTTACTCTCATAACTGTTTTCTGTTAATCTGCACAATCAAAAGTCCCAATCTGATTTGAGCACCCTTTGTAGAATTTGAAACTGATCAATTGGGGTCCACACAAGTGGGTCTCACTTTATACACAAATTCAGGACATTTTAAGATGATTTCTAATGTTTTTTTCAAAAATTATTTTGAAAAAATAACAAAATTCTTGCATTCGGTTTCCGGATAGATTTGTTCACATCCTCACCCGATGTGTAAACTGTTCACTCACCACTTTTGAGAGAGCACCCTGTATGAGCTTCTTCTGTTGCTCAGACTCTTTCTGCCTCTGTTCCAAAGCAGCCAGACGCTTCTGATTGTCCTGCTGCTGCTTCACTGGGTCCAAAACAGACTGCTGCAACGGTTTCAGACCTAAAGAAGCGTTTTCATTCATCTGTTGAGAACTAGCCTTTGAGGCTGCATCTGGCTTATTACCCTCCTCCTCCTCTTCCTCCTCCTCCTCCTCCTCCTCCTCATCATCACTGCTCATCGCTGATTCGTCTGAGCTATCAGAAGCAGATCTTTCATGTGCCTTCGAGGTTTTGGGTTCTAAAGGCACAGGTTGTTCATTCTCCTCTTCATCACTGGATGAACTGCTCCCGGCTGAATCTTTAGTCCGGGCTAAAGATGCCACATTTTTAGGCACAGAATGTGTCCTGTCATTTTCTTTTAGGGACGAATTAGGTTTAGAAATGAGCTTCTTTGGTTCTTGAGTGATTTCCATTTCATCACTGGAACAATCCATACAGACCTCTTTCTTGTTTAGAGCACTTGTTAGAGACTCAACTACATCTTCCAGTCTTAATCTTTTACGTTCCTCACCAAATGCGCAGGTCACTTTTGCAGCCGGTCTCTTGAGTCCACTAGGTTCGGTAGTGCTACCAAAAAGGTCCTTCGTCCCAACAAAAGCAGGAAGACATGACTTTTGGACTTTTGTCTTTTTCACCTCTTTGTCCTCGTCTGGTCCAAAAAGACATGCTAAAATGTCCTCAGGGTTTATGCCCCTTTTTGACGGTGTTCTCTGAGGACCAGGTTTATGGACAGGAGATACTTTGGGAATGTCTTTCGGTTCTGCCTTTCCATCCTCATCATCATCGCTTTCTTCATTCTCTTTATTTTTAACAAGAGCCGCCAAATCTGCTAGTGACAGCTCTAACCTTTGGCAGTTCCCCATCATGGCTTCATATTCAGAATCGATGCTTTCACACGATGATTCCGCCTCATCATCCGACTCTGGTTCAGTAGATCTCTGAATCTTTGTGTTTTTGATTGCGGGCTTCTTCCCATCATTACCTTTGGATGTTTTACTGCCTGTTTCAACTTTGCCGGGGGTTTTGTTCTGGGTCAATATTTCATCAGTGTCTGCTGAATCGTACTCCTCATCGTTCTTTGATGCTTTTGAACCAAGTTGGGCGCTTATTCCGGTTTCCCGTCCGCCCCAGAACATGTTGGATTTCACGACAAAGTCATCACCCACTACCTCCAGGTTTCCTTCATCTTCTGTCGCGACTGTTGCATGATTCCGTGAAAGCTGTTGTGCCACTAGCACCCGGAGTTCGTCCTCAGAGTCCGCATCGCTGTAGAACACGTTCACAGGAGGCTTACGATGTGGGACACTGTGTCTATTCTGCACCGCCGTCCCTCTCGCAGGAGCAGGCGCAGAATGAGGAACTGTGCTCAGATCCAAACTCTTTATTGTCTTTGCGGGACGTTTTTTCTGCGGTGGGAACTCGCCTCGTCTTTTCTTGCTGATCTCGTCGTCCCCGCCATCTAACTGCCATGTCAGTTTGGAGACTGGGGTAAAGCCGTCCCCGGTCTCAAGTTTCTTGATGTTGTGGCAGTGTTTTGATGGATCGTACTTGAGGAAGTAGATTTCAGTTAAGACAAATCAACTAGAGTAAGATTTATGTGAAATGACAGAATTAAAGGTTATTAATGAAGAGCAGCCAGAAACTGGTAACTCCACTGTTATTAACTTTTTTTCTGCAAAAATAAGTCTAGTTCTGCTCTGACAATGGGGAAAAAAAAGACATACTGTATACTGAAATCGCTTTCTCTTACACATGCACTCTTCCCCGTGTG
>JAQMYG010000016.1:10479809-10492309 GCA_030014215.1 Clariallabes teugelsi
TGTGTTAATGAATGGTGGCATTCCTAACCATATCAGGTTGTAGCCCTTTTTTTTTTTATAGGAGCAGGTAGCAAATGATGATATAGCGCCATTGTGTTTGTGATATAGAGACCCATTTCTATTGTATCAAACAGTGAGGGGAAATTAAATAACAAAAATAAAAGTTTATGTATAGTTATGTCATTCCAGTGCTTATATGTGCTTCATATTTACAGTAATGCCTGTTGACTTTGTGCATAATAATATGAATAAAAAAATAATGTATTCATAAGCATAAACAAAATATGTTAAAAAAATTAAACAGATAGAGATTCAGATTAGTGCAACTAAAAACAAAAAAAGAACGTCTTAGGAAAAGAATGTCTTCTGAGAGATGACACACATCCCGCCAATCCTGGAGACCTGATTACCTGCACCCCTTCTATCTTGATTTTGTTTCGCACAGAGAGAAAGCCAAGCAAACCAAAATGTATCACTACGAGGTCACGTGAGAATGTTTCCACTGCTGTCTGGTTAAATGATTCTGGGGTGGGAATGAGAATGTAAACACATTTGTACATAACGGTCGTAAATATGCACCCTATAAGCAATTGATCTGAACAACGGATTGAATATTGAGCATGCTAAACTTCAACGCGTTATCCAAAGACGTGTTTGGTACGCATGCAAAGTGCACCTTCTTACGGAAGCCTATTAGCTTGAACTTGAAAAGCACTTGTACAACAAACATGCGTGTCGAGAAATCACATCCAGAAAGGGTCTTGGTGCGCCTGTTTTGGACCACACCCGAGTATGCTTGCTGTGCTAGAACAACTGCACCAAGCGGGGGGACTTGATTTTGATTCAACTGGAATAAACAAGACATGTAGTCCCTTATTCTTTACATGAATAGACTCTTAACAGTAATTCTGTTGTGAGAACAATAGAATACTAAAGTGTTAGAATGCTGAGTGTAATTTACCATAATATAGGAGTGTGCCCCCCCCTCCCTCATTTCTTCATATAAAATGAATCCATGTAGATTAAATAAAAGGAATAGGACAAATTATCTACTGTGACAGGCTGCAAAGTGTTTAAAGATACAATTTAAAAATTGGTTGTTCATGTATCGACCACATCAGCAACCTCATTTCCCCTCTCGTCTGTTCCAACCACTCAGCACTCTGCATCACCAGGAAACTAATCACTGGCCCGATCATCTGTCATCATCTGCACCTATTTCTCACTGGTTCATGTCAGTTAAAACTGGTCTGGTACAGGGACTGGACTGAAAATAAGAGCCAAAAACTTGCCAAGAATGGGAGCCAGAAAATCCTTCAGGAAGACTGGAAAACTACTCCTCAAGACAAAAATACTGGAAAGTCTGGCTCTTTGGAAGCAAATTATGAAGAAATGAATGGTGACTCAAGACGTTTTTACGTTACTGTATGTGAGGAAAATGTTCCTAAAGTGTGTGCTACCTAGTGAAATGATTATAGTCAGTCAATGGCTAAATTATGCTTGTTGTTAAAGTATTAGCTTTCTCTAATGTCCATATTAGGGGTTGATGTACCAAATAAGTAAATAATCAACATTTTATTTAAACATTAGATTTTAACGCCCCGTTTTTAGATATTTGCATTTTTTGTATTGTATATGAAAAAGGGACAATGATGCTAAGCGTGTATACAATAAGTCAAGAACACACTTGCATTACTTTTTTGTTGATTAGAAAGCAGGCTATTACTGTACGTGGTAACATTGTTAGGCTTTTCTAAAAAGCATTTCTTTGCGATGTAATTTCTACAAGCACTGCCCCAAACCATGTATCTTATATTGTTAGAGTAAAACTCTAACCAGTCCCTAGTGATAATTTAAAAGCAGCAAAAATACACTTGCTCCTTGTTTGTTTTTAATAAAGAAAAAGTTTGATGTGTCAAATTTAAAGTTTTTTTTATTTTGAAGTAAAACCAGATGCAGAAATGAGCCAAGCATAATAACACAAAAGGCTTTTTTTTTTTTTTAACACAAAACTTTAGAGGTTTTTTTGCAGTCAGGGGAATCAGTTAGATACATCTATCTGTCTGTCCATGGCTTGTATTCCCACACACAAACAGAAATAGTCCAGAGAAAAAGAGAAACAGGTGTAGTCCATTACCCATTTGTTCTGCATAAATCTTTTTCTGCTTTCCTGCAGAATAACTTAACTTTGCCCTCCTTCCCTTGAGGAACACCTGAAATCATTGTTTGTAATCTAAAGTGAAAACCATGTACGACAAAAGCAATTAAACCCACATAGTTACTTCTTTAAAGTATGTACTTCATTCTAGCCTTTTTCCCCTTTAGGGATTTAGAACTGTCAATGTCCCTCCATCCAACCAACTTTCTGCCCACTATTCAATCATTCAATGTTTTATCTTTCCCTTATTTTTTTAATCTAACATCCTCTACCTAACAAATATCCCTCCGTCTAATCTTCTGTACCGGATCTGTATCTCTGCATCAGCTTCCCAGACATACTATCTACTCGACTCAGATCCCAGTTTCACGCTGGTTGCTTTCTAACTGTATTTCTGGCAGCAGCAACAGCAACAGAGCACTGTTTTGGCAACTCTGACATTCAATCATCAGTTTTGAATTTAGATATGTGAATATTTCTGCCTTTTTCTGTTTACCTGTTTAATGTGAAAGATTTATATTCTATATTTCCCCTCAGATTTCTCCCTATTTTAGTCTTGGCCTAATTCTTTCTATTATCTGACAACTAACAACTTTATTATGTTTTTTTTTTTGAGCCGCATGAATCCAGCCAACTGCATCAATTTCAAGATGTCGCTCGTTCAACATCACATGTGGGAAAGTGACACACATGGAGGAAAGCTTTATCTGCCCCCTTGTGCATAAAACTGCTCACAAATGCCCATGATTGCTCACAATCTCTGGACGATTGCAGGGAATCGATGTTTAATAAAAAAAAATAGTTCAAGAAGGATGGGAAACCCCTCTTTCAGAAGAAAAAAGAAACCTTCTGTTTATTAATTAATTACACTTACTTGTTGCTCATTACTGATCATGAACTATTAATCATGGTTCTCCCAAGTTGGTGTAAATTTAAGTGTCAGGATGCAAAGATTTTGAAGTACAGCTACAAGTTGCACAACCATGATATTTTTGTAAATTAGGATTATAAATAAAGTGCACTGTTGTGAGCTGGAAGGTCTGGTCTATATTAGAAACCCTAAGAGAACCTCTTCTCAGCCATTTTATAGAGTGATGCTTATCCATGTACATAAGTTGTTGGTTATGAAGGTACTAGAGGGAGAGACATAAATTAGACCGAGAGCATTAACTAACAGCACTTCACCTGTGTTGTATTTCGGTAAGACGGAAAATGTTTTCTTTTTAAACGTGCAGGTTTGTCTTTCGTTATCTTGGCGATTTTTCCAAATCCCTGAGAGATGCTGAAGTTTCCATCAGTTCTTTATGGCATTTCTCTAAACACAGACTTGGCGTCTCCACATTAGTGGAAAGTTGTGTCCTGTGCCACAAAGCTCCAGGCTCAGTGTAACCATGAAAGTCTCAAAATGACTCAGGATTTGCCAACAGGAGCTGGCAGTGCAGGAGCCATGTAGCTCAAATAAAAGACCACCAACTAACTGTCTAAACAGGCCTTGAACACCATTTCAGCATTTTAAGAGATACAAATTACTGTTGTCCAAGCAGAATATGTTTTGTAAAATGTATGTCATGTAAATCATCTTTTTTTTTTTTTTTTTTTTTTTTTAGTGTAGAGGAGTCAAAGAGCGTTTTTCTGTTCTTCAGGACCTTGAGATCATTTTCGGAGAGATGTAAACAAAGAACATGTACATTCCAGCACTTTAAGGTAAGATGTAAAAAAAAAAAAAAGATTTTGGGGTTTGTAATGTCTTAAAGTGTTTTTGGAGTGCTGTGATACAGTGAGATCACATGCACATGAGACAAGGTTCCAGATTTTTTCATTATCCTAAGAACTACACATTAAGACTATTTTCACACATTACAGGAGAATCTTAGCTGCACACTAAGGGCCCAAATAAACGAGTGCATTTTCTATCTGTTGTCTATTCAGATAAAATTTCAGCGTTTCGAAAGAGACGCTGCTGCCATTTTGCTGTGGCCTCATTCAAAAGAATTCAGAATTGCACTGTGTAATGAGAAACATTCAGCCTATTTAAAACCTTGAATTATTATGTGTCCCAAGTGGCACAGTAGAAGACCATTTGCTCTATCATACTGAGATTGCAATTTTAAGTCCTATAAAATGCTATATCCATTTATGCCGGAGGTCAAAGTCGAAAAATTGCACATGCTCACGGCGAGGGGAGAGAGAAAATACTGTCAGTCCCACCCAGTCGCAGTGACACTTGCCAATTGTGGGTGTCTGTGAGCTCATACATATGGACCAAAGCAGACAAAATGCTTTCTAATGAGTTCCCCGTGACACGGCATGAGCAAGAGCACATGCATTTAGCTGGCTCCATATTTGACCCAATTGGGAAGAATAGTAAAAAACAAACCAACAATAAAATGTATTTTGAGGGACTTAAATTGTGCACAAAGGTAGCAGAAAATTTGTATCACTCTTCCTAAAGCTGTATTATAGCATATTTTGATTTAACTGAGCAACCAAATATACAATTGTAGTTAACATTTGAGATATGAATTTATGTAAATCCACCACTACATTTACTTAAAAGAGAAAAACAGCTTCCAGTGCCCGACTTGATGAGTGAAATAATCTCAGTACAGTACTGTATTGAAGCATGTAGTGTACATCAAGAAAAGAAAACAATCTGACAAATCTTTCTGATATTCAGTCAGTAAAACCAAATTACAGCTTGGGACAATTACTAAAAAACTGGACAGACTGCGCTTCTTTCCCTCGAAGCTGGAATATTTTATTTTATGGTCATTTCATAATGTACAGTCCAATAACATCAAACATATGTTTGTAGCCTTTGTAGTTACAAATAGTTATAAGCCAATGTAGATGTAGAGCAAATCTTGTACATCTTGTTAAGTCTACTGATTAAAGCGTACCACTTGCATTCAAATGCTGGTATCAAAGCAACTTGTGTACAGTATGTGTATTGGTCAAACAGAGTTGGTTAACTTGTCTGTTAAGTGGATTATATTGTGAATCTTAAACATCAGTGAAGAATTAAAGCCTAATAGTTTCTAATTATTTTCTTTTGTATATTTCCTACAAGAATTGATTAGTTTTAGTATACTGAGTGTCATGGCTACGGAATGGCAAAGCTCCTAAAATAGTGCATTTTATACAGTAGTAAGGGTTCAGCTGGTTGCAGAATAATGCCTACTGTACATTGCTGCAGGACGTTACTCTTCCTGGATCTGCTGGCAATTCATAAGTTGTATTCGGTTTTATTCCAAATCACACCAAAGCCAGGCCTCTTTGCCAACCACAGATTGGCAAAAATAAAAAGAATGCTAATTCAACCCATGCAACCATTGTGAAGTAAATACAACTTGTGATAATTCAACCCATGTTAACATGGAGCAAATTAAAGTGGTGCTAATTTAACCCATGTTAATATCACTGAATAAAGTGAATTAGTGGTAATTTATTCCATGCAGCACCATAAAACTAACTGGAATTATCCCTCATGACATCATAGATACATATATTAATAATGAACCCAAAAAGTTAATTTGGCACCTACTGTAGTTCCTGATTATTCCAGATTTTCTCACTAATTTAGTTGTGTCTAATTCCCACCCATTCATTCTTCAAAACCTGCTTGATCCATCTGGACATAGAGACAAAAAGACATCTGCAGTACTCTGGTGTCACTTGCTCAATCCATGCCTGCTTGATTGCTTCCTGATGAACATGAACAGAAATTTGCCACAGAAGTTCAAATTTACTTGAGAATTTCCTAGTTGTAGCCATTTTTGTAGACACCCCGGCTTCAGAAATAAATCGCCTGCCACATATTTGTTTCATTCATTAACTAATATGACTGATTCTAATTAGCACAACTCTTCAGCCAGATAGGCGGGAACTAATTAGTAACATCAGCTGTTTTGTGCGCAGGGAGAACTATAATACATGGCATATGTTGGCTCAATATGTTTGGCCACCACCGTATGTTCTAAAAGATAAGCTGTTGGCCAACTGTTGCTTGTACGTAGCTGCGTTTTCTGTGGGGCCGGACTTTAGACATTGCACATGATCCATCATTCAAGAGTATAACAGTCTTTCGGACAATCCGCTGAGATTTCGATTTTCAAAATATTTAGTTTTGCACATTCCCAGCTGTAGCACAGTTTGTGTAATGTAGCAGGAAAAACTCTTTCGCTTGTTTTCTCAAAGTACAGTTAAAACGTCCTCAAATCAAAAGACTATTAAGTGTGATTGTTCCAAAAAGTGAGTTTTGACCTTATGTCTTAACTTAAAATCAGTTGACTTCGTTTATTTTATTTTATTTTATTTGTTTAGTTTATAAACGTATAAAGGGGTCAAAAGTTAATGAGGCGAGGATGTGGAGCCTCTTCTTGTTTAACAAAGTAAAGCTTACAGCTATGCAAGAGCATCTTTTGTTGTATACTGTCACAATCACAAAGATGTCAGTGTTGAATTCCTGAAATACCTTTTTTTCTATTAGTGTTTTCTAACATTTATAGAAGTGTTAGAAATATTACATATTTTGACCAAATTATATGGATTTAATCTTGCAAATGGGTGGTGACATTTATATTCCCTGGCTGAGATTAATTGTAAAATTGTAGTTTTCCTTAATGTAGTATTTTACATTTTACAAATGATTTAATACACAAATTCTTAAATGAACAGTTCAGCTAGAGAATTTAAGCAAGGTTGCTAGCGCTAAAAGTGACAGGATATATAATTTTGCAGCAAAGTCCAAGTTCATGCACATTTGATATGCCGTTTTTAGGTTTAATTATTTCACACAGTTTAAATAAACATTATACCTTATTATTTAAAGTTTTGTATGAAAAAAAAAAACCCATATTCTATCTTCGTATCTAACTAATTAAGGGCTCTTGGTCAGTTAATGGGCCATTGTTCTGTGCATGTTTGCCCATGGTACTGTATATTAACACACAGACAAATTTTCTACTGTAGCACTTTAGAAGACTTTGAGGTTGGTTTGTTTTTCTTTCTGTTGTATAAACAAGCAAACTTTGCAGACAAGGCATGATGTGTAAAACAGATCGAGATTCTTATTAGTCAGCTAATTAGTTTTATTAGGCGCATGACAGATTATAACCAAAAACAGTAGCTGGCCAGCATCTTTGGAGTTTTTCCCTTTTTCACTATCTTGATGCCTTTCTGCCTATGTCTATTTGTCAAAACCTTAAGAGACTTATTATCTTTGAATGTATTTGTAAAGAGTTTGGCCCCAGGATCACCGCAGCCTGAAATCACAGTACAATTAGTGATTAAAATGTATGATTTAACTGGCTAATTTAGATGGCTTAAGTGATGCATTCTCCCAGTTTTTTCCGCTGAGCGAACTTGGACATAATGGACGTAACAAAATTATATCTAATGACAAATATTAAGGATTTACCATAAAAAGTGATGTTTTCTAGTGTAAAAAAAGGAGATCTAATGAGTTGTAGGTAAGAGAGCTAACAGGAATGTTTGGATGTTTTTTTCTGTTTTGTTTTGTTTTATCTGGACTGTACTGTCTTGCTTGGACTGCACAAAAAGACAGGCTGTTGTACTTGGAAGATAAAAAAAAAAGTGCACCGTGATTTCCAGAACACATTCACATCATATTTTGTTTTCCCAAGACAAGGCTGCTGTTGTTCAGGAATTTTAAAGATGGTTCCTGATGTGGTTAATGCAAATAACAGGAGTTGTGTTTATCCATGCTGCATACTACGGGCTAACTTGGGAATTGTCATGTGACCTTATCTTTTTGCACATGCATGAGCTTTTCCAGACCTCTTCTTTGAGCTTTTATGGCTTGTAGATTGCGGTGGGGGTTGAAAAAAAAAAAAAAACATGGGCCAGAATATTAGTGTTTCCTTACTACTGAAGCCACTTGTTAACCCTAAGGTGGTAGTATTAGGGGCTTGCAGAGCCTCATACAAGGAGCTGGAACATAATCTTCCTCTGAGAATTGCTGTTCTTTTTAGCAATATACTTACCTTGGTAGGAGGTTTGTCCAAGACGTGTATAGGAAAGGGATGTGAAGTTTTTTTTTTGTTTTTTTTTTCAGGAAGAATAGGAAAATTGTGTATAGTATTTAAATAAAACATTATGTAAATTTTTCACATACATACTGTACATACTCCATTTTAACATTTGTTGCAGTTTAAATCATACAGGAATGTGCATGTTATAAATGTTGTTTCTGCTTATTTGTTAAATACCTGATGTATTATGGTAGACCTGAAATCAAGAATTTTAATAAGGCAGCTGGAGGACAACCTTGCCAAAAATTAACATTGCTTGTTTCTTATAATAGAGTGGGCTTCATCGGAGTCCAGGGTCAAGAAGGTACGCAGATCTTTGACTTCTTTGAATATCCTGAATCAGTCATCTATCTGTCCTATTTCCATATAAAGTACCAATTCAAGTTTGGATGCACCTTCTAATTCCAGGGTGTTTTCTTTTTTTTTTTTCTTTCAATATCGTAAGACAATGCTCAGGGCATTCAAAATATACAGTAACCTACTATAAACAGTTGATATTGAGACTTCTGCCCTGTAAAGCATTTAAGAACGCTCTAATTTGTGGAGCTTTTAATAGGATGTTTCTGAGGCAGGTAATTCTGCATGGACTTCTCTGCAGCAAAGGTAATTTTTGGTCTTGCTTTCCTGGGATGTTCTTCATGAGAGCTGGTTTCATCATGGTGCTTGATGGGTTTTGCAAATGCACTTGACAATAAAGTTCTTGCAAGAATTATTCTGGGAACAGCTGACCTTCGTGTCTTAAAATAACAACAAAGTTTGAAAGTAAAAACAGAGTTGTTTTTGTTATTGTTACTTAACTCGCTAATTGCATGTGTGTTATTTCATAGTTTTGAAATTTCCAGTATTTTAGAATGTAGAAAAGAAATGACTAAATAAAAGACGGGATTAGAAGGAGTGTCCAAACTTTTGACTTTTACTGTACAGTTACACTCATCATGAGCATTAACGTCATGGGGATAGTAAGCTTTCAAATATTTCTTCAAGTTGGTCTTTTTCTGAGGCAGAATTATTATACAACATTCATTTTTAATAGAAGAAAAACTCAAGAATGTGGCGTGAAAGTTTATTAATTTTGGGGTTTTCTGGTTTCCACACAGGGTCAAAATTATACATACAGGATCAAAAATAGACATACAACACGCAATATTTGGTTGAATGTCTCTTACCAAGTTTAACTTTTAGCAGATGCTTTTGTCAGCCATCAACAAGAGTCTGGCAGAATTTTAGAGAGATATTTGAACACAGAATTGGTAATGTTCACTTCCTGGCATGGATCTGACTTTTAAGCATGTTTATCAAATCTTTTGATAGGGTTTACAGCTCTAAAAGCTTAAGGTTTGCCTAATTCATCCATTCATAACCAGTTTTGATAGGTCTTTGGGATCATTGTCCTGTTGGAACACTCAGTTTTGCCCAAATATCAACAGTGCTCGAGTCTGCTTTGGGTAATGTACCAATTCCATTGACACCACCATGTTTAACAGTTGGTACATTGTTTTTGGGGTTTAATGATTCACCCTTACTCCTCAGAACATACCTCTGGTCAAAACTTTCCTCCTGCAAGCTTTTCCTCAGGAGTTCTTTCTTGGACAGCAGCCTTTCAGTCCATAGTGATGGAAAAATCACTTGAATGTACTGTAGAAATGACACAAAAGCTTCCAATTCATTGCAGGCTTTTGCCTCTGAACCAATTTCCTCTATGCAGAGTGTGACAGTTTGGGTCTACTTTTAGACACTAAAATGGCTCCAAATAACTTGTACTTAGTAGTTGTTGAGAAATAGTTTTAAGAAGCATTTCTGACTTCTGTAAATCTACCATCCTCTTTCTCAGATCTGCACTGATCTCCTTGGATTTATGAGTGCTGTAAAACATACCACTTTAATGTTGGCACAGAGAAACTACCGGTTATAGTCAATCGTGATCACTTGATATTGAGCGGTCTTGAGTTTGACAAATTAAAAGACATACTGGAACTTTCAGCACATAATAGTTTTTGTAAATTTTCTTACAAATACAGTATGTATGGTATAGTCATTCTTTCCCAGGAAAAGACGAGTTTAAAGGACTCAAGCCCCACCATGATGTTCATGTGAATAAACTTCTGACCACAACTGTATACTGTATTTTGTATTCCTATTTGGGCAAACTAGTGCTTTTTGATTTATTTTTTTATGTCTCTAATAAAATTGTATTAGACAGTATATTATTATACTGTACTGACGCTCTGCTGTACACATATTTACAAAATAAGTTAGTTGACCAACAGTAAATATGGTTTATTACTTTTATAGTCAGTTTATTATGATGTGCAGTATGACATGGTCTTGGAATTGACTACAGAGACTTAAAATGTGAAGTGTTGGTGTATAGTAAACAAGTGGAGCAGTAAACAAGTGGCTGCTCATAAGTCTCCTGCAGATCACACTTAAATATACATCTTAGAATTTATGCTCCTTTAGTGGAGCCATGTCCTTCAGTGACACTTATCTCATGTTATGTTCTTGTTAACATTTCCAGTATTTTAGAATGTATAAAATAAATCAATAAATAAAAGACGGGATTTGGTCACTTGTATAGATCAGCATAGTTTTAATGAAGCTGAAATGTACAAAATTATAAAACTTCCAAAATAATGTCAACACATTATCTCCCTAACCCTACTCAAATATATTTCAAAACTATAATAAATAATTTTAGAAATATAAACATGATTTAAGTTTTTTTCTTTCTAGAATTATAGCTCTTCCAACATTTTGTTTCTAAGTGTTCTTTTCCACCTATTGCCTTCTGATTACTTACAGGTACAGTTATGACAATTGTTTAAGAATAAGGAAATGGGACTTCGGGTCCAAAAGGCTGTTAAATGATTTTGTGGAAATAACTTAGATTGGCATATTATATGCCCTAATTGTGTACAAAATAACTCACTGTACATGAACAGTACAGTACTAGCACCTGTACATAGACAGAGAAAAATGTGAAACACCAAGAATATAGAGTAGGATAACCTAAAAGTATAGAGGTTTAGGAACCCTTTTTATCTTAATAACTTATTTTAATAAATGTTCCTTTAAAATTGTTCAAATTCTATACTACCTGGAAAGTATGAACCTCTTTTCACACTTTGGATACGAATTATATACCCACACAGGCTATGTCTACACAGTGTTTTTTTTAGGCAGTGCTATAGTTTGGTGCATGTGACTCTTTAACTTCACTACGGACCAACTATGGCATTGTTGCTGATTTTTAAAAGCTGTTTAACTATGTTTGCAAATGCTATCATTTGACGATGTTTAAATTCCCGCACAGTGAAATTACTTCAGGGGTTTGGTCGACCCAATTTTGTTCGACAACTGGGATGAATAATGATAATTTAAGACGAGTACACTAAATATTTCTCTGGAATATGGAGAACAGCTTAACATTAATCTTCCCCTTGTGAGGCTTTTTCTATATACTTTTTCTCTTTCAGACAGTTTATCATATTGCTAATTTTATAAACTTCTGCCAGCCTTAATGGCTATTTCATCCTGCCTTCCGAATGCTAAAAGAGATTGCTGAAGGGTATGGTTTATGTCAAAATAGGAGTAAAATTCCATGACATGATGGCAATGAAAAATTGGAATCGAAGTTGCAGAAGCAATATGGAAACCATTCCATTATTTACTTGGAGCATAGAGCTTTGATGGCTGCCAAATTGGCCAACAGAATGGAATAATGTTAACCCACATTTTCCAGATCTCTTTGTGTGCTCAACCTCAGTTTGCTTTTGCAGTTTATATGATTACTTGAACTGGGTTTTCTCTGTCTCATGGAAAGCATTTGTGCAATAATGAGCGATGCCAAGAAAGCCTGGAGGCATATTTAAAAAAAGAAAGAGACAGATTTATTAAAAAATAACTGGAAAACATATAGCATAATATTTTAATATCTTGTGTAACTGTACAGCCTACTTGATGATTCTCACGCAGGTAGCAATCACATAAATAGTTCAGTTATATCAAGGTACATCCTTGTTAGATGCACATAGGTATGGAATGGAATGGTTAACCTAATTAACCTGGGAAACATCTTAAACAGTAGAAATGAAAGCAGTTCACATAATTTTGAAATGCCGCAAGTGATCATTCATATGGAATCCATAAATTACTATGCAGCTTTCAACAGAATTGTTTTTTTTATATATATACATATTACTTTTAACAATTACATTTAAGCCACAGAGTTCAAGAGGGAATTTTAGTACTTACATACATACATACATACATACATACATACATACATA
>JAQMYG010000016.1:10532394-10547608 GCA_030014215.1 Clariallabes teugelsi
TGACGTGGATCCGTAACAGAGTAAAAATAGATTTGCTAACGACTCGTTTAGGCGAATGTGAGCCGACTCTTTTTTTTTAATAGACAAAAACTTCATTTATCGTGCGTCACAGATATTTATTTTACGTCACAGAGTTTATGTTCACATACAGCTACATGACACACTGCATGAAAGCTCATATTTGAAAAAGCATAATAGGGGCTGTTTAAGGTTTTTACATGGTGCATTTTTATTCCCGGAGTATTAAGGACCATGTATGTGCACCTACTGCTTGGCAGTTACCTTAGAACTATTATGGTGTACTGTATATGGCCAGATTATATCCTGTATAAACTTTTTGAAACATTTTGGAATCTTTAAAAAGCTTGTTCTAGATATTTATGGTTGTCCACACAGTCTTTTGTTTGACAGTTGATGAAAAACATTGATCTTACTCTCTTTGTTTCTCCTGTAACTGGGATTTAGGTCCTACTTTGAAACGTTCTGGTGTACATTTTTTTTTCATAGGTTATCCTAATTGTTAGTTCTTGTGAGCTATCTTTCTGCAAGTAACTTCTTGCTGTTTGATACTGTATGTTGCAGTGTTAACACATCAGATCAAACCCAAAAGAAATTTGGATTGAAATGTTCTTGAATGTTTGATGCCCATTTAATACAAATGAATGATACAGAATACAGTATATTTGCCATTCTAGTAATGGTCATCACTCATACTGTAGCCTGTCTTACATGATTTGTTAGTTGGAGATAAAACTCATTGTTAAATCTTTTTAACAAGCCTGCTTGTCCTCCCTGCAAAAACACTCTTTCCACATGTTTACCCCAAGTCTGATTGATGTGCTTGAACAGATTTCCTTAATCAGTTGAGCATCAGTTACACATTAATATAGCATAGTTTTGGTTTGTGATGCATGGTTACCATTTACGGACACAATTAGGGAATTTCTTCACACATATATCTGATGATATATTTCTTTCTAAAATAATGATGCCATTTTATAGAAATCTAAATAATTAGATTTCCAGTGTAACTGTATTACACTGGTATTTCAGCAAATGTAAAAGAAACAAATGTGAACGTGCGCATGAACCATTTGAAACACGTCCAAATTTCCATCCTTTTTGCATGGTTAGAGTTGTTGATTAGGAAAAATTACATCTCGTCAAATGTTTTCCACGTAGAACCAAACATCTGGATCCAAAAAAAAAGAAATGTGATGGAAAAAACATCAGGCTTTATTTTATTAAAAACCTTATTAAATACATATAAAGACAGGGGTATATGTTAACTTAGATTGTAGAAAGTGTGCCCGTGTCCCAGAGCTCTTATGAATACTGTGACAATATAATAGAATACTAATACATTTGTTTTAACTCAGTAGTAATCATCTTTTGGTTTGTTCTTCATGGTAATGTGCAGCCATGCAAATAAACTTATTGTAAAAAATGTTCATGGCATATTGATTGTAAAACTATACATTTATTTGTCTATGTTGTCTGAAATGTATGAAACACTGAAATAATAAAATACTGGTGTGAACAGAGCCATATCCTTAAATAGCTTTGGATCTTCAGATCTCCCACTTTCCCTGACGGAACAATCAGAAAGTAAATTGTTTCCATTTAGCATTCATAGAAAGACTAAAAGTCTAAATACATCCCCGTAACCACAGACATCTGCTGACATGCTCTACATACCAGCAAGTAACCATGCCTTGTTTCTCATAACTAATGAAATAAAGGCCCTTGTCTTATTAAATGATCAACATATTGAACAATGCCCTTCTTGCTAAACACTCTGAACAGGTTAGAGAGTTTGGACAACTTTACATTGCTTTGCCTCTCTCGGTTTTATTTGGGCATAAGCATAGACACTGTATTAGAAGAAATTAACATACTTGATATTTCATTAAAGGTTATTTAATTCTTTGAGGCCTCAAAACAACACTAGAATAAGACCTAACACACGAGAAGGCAGTTGGAGGAATTTTCCGGAGGTCAAGCAGATTATTCTCAAGGCGCAAGGCGACTATGTGTGAATCCTCATCATTCATGGGGTCGCAGATATTGTCCTCTCCTATGTGCCTGTTGGTTAGAACAATGAGAGCATTAGGAACACTCAGGTTTTGTGTAGTATCTGCATTTACATGTAAGGTTTTTTTGTATTGATGTTGATATTGTTCCTTAATTTTTTCAAATAATTTTGTACATGCAGAAAGGTTTGCTGTCAGAATTGTTTGGACCAGTAAAAAAAAATAATGTAGTGAATTTTTTACACTTTCACTTTGGCATTGAACCAATCGGTCAAGTCAACATCATAGAAACGCCCAACAATGATTTCGCTGATGTGGCTGGATATAACCCTGTACAGATTCATGACAAAGGAGTAAAAAAACATCTTTTCAGAGGGAAGGCTCACTGCAACTCAATAAATAATTGATGACCTTTATCCTTTTCTGAAACTAGGGATGTTCATGGTTAATGATTAATTGATTTATTGCTGTTATGAATTTAACTCATGAAAAATTTTTTAACACTAATGCTTGGTTTGCATAATATTCCTTTGTATATACTCCACTTGCAGTACAGTACTGACATTGTATTTTTAGCACCCTTTCTTTTGAATGAACTCAGAACTCAGTAATATTTACAACGGCCTTCTTGATTTTTTTATTGTATTTGTTTAAACTGCTTGGGGTTCATTAATTTGTCTTACATAATTAATTTGTCAGGATATTTCCTAGAACTATTAAAACTGAAAAACTGTTCATCTTGTTACCATTAATAATTAATGATAATTTGATTATTGATCATTAACATTATCATCTGTAAAGGAAAATGTGAAGAATTTGGAACCCTAGATCATTTCTATCTGGACATAATGATTTCTTTCAGGGTAAGGCTGTCTTATTTATAGTGCACGAGGGCTGACTGAATTATTTGAGAATGAAACTTATAAACCATATAGTCTTCAGAGTAACCTTAACCTAACCTAACTTAATCTAACACCTGCAGACAAATTTGGTGTGTTAAATATTACACATAATCTCCACTTCTGTCACCAAAACATCAACTTAGGAATAGTCTTTTGGAAGAGCAATGTTCATCCTTCCAGTACAGTTCTAGAGAGATTAGTCAAAGCTCTTCCAAAGAGCACTGAGCCTCTTTTGGCTTGTTGTGGCCTAGCACTTTACTTAAGTCACCATGTTGACTTTTCCTTAACTTGTATTCACTTAGGATATGCATTTAAGATGACTTTGTAAGTGTGTTTTTAGCATTCCCAGCATTTAGTATGATTTGGGAAAAACTCAATTTTCTCAAATCTCAGATAAAAATTCTCCTTAGTAAACAGACAGATATAGCCAGGTCCATTCGTTTTTGGGCATTGACAAACTTATTTCCACTCTCTTATTTTCATAGTTTATTAAAATTAAAATTAAATGTTTCAACAGTGTATGAATTGCACCATTTACAGTGAAGCAAGCCATCATGTGTCAGAAAAATTTATACAAACCCATCTGAGCAACAGCAAAAACATCAAATCACCTGTCTGGTACGTTCTTAAAAAGAATGAATGCACTTGTGAGCTCAGGAGCACAAAAAGGCTTAGCAGACTGTGGGAAACAACTGTGGGGAATGGCAAAAAAAAATTCTATCAAGGAAAAGCCATGCACAGTGGTTGTCCAAAGCAAGCTCAAACCCAACCAACCAACCAAACACTTTCAGGTTGGTACTGTTGGTGTATCTTCAAGGATGCGTCAAAAATTATCAGCATTCTAGCTGTAGAATTTCTTT
The DNA here is from genome assembly GCA_030014215.1 of Clariallabes teugelsi. Classification (NCBI taxonomy): domain Eukaryota; kingdom Metazoa; phylum Chordata; class Actinopteri; order Siluriformes; family Clariidae; genus Clariallabes; species Clariallabes teugelsi. The sequence continues at coordinate 10,536,190 of JAQMYG010000016.1, forward strand.
GAATTAAGTTTTAAATAATAATCTCTTTGCTTTCAATATTCTTTGTCCATCTGTCAACAAGCTTTCGTATTCTCTTTATAAATGTTTTAGGCTGAGCTGCGAGCACAAAGTCCAGTGGAGCAAGGTCAGAACTATAGGGTGGATGAAGTGTGTGTTGTCATGCAGGATCACAACGCCCTTGGATAGCAGTCCTCTGTGTTTAATCCAAAGTTTAGTCTTCAGCTCTTTGATAAGCATCTCATTGTAATGATATTATGATAATGTTCCAATACTGGCCCTTCCAAATCCCAGAAATCTGTAACCATCAATTTTCCAGCTGTTTGATTTTTGAACTTTTTATTGATTGGCGATTGTGTTTATTCCATAGTGATGAATCCATGTCTCGTCAAGAGTAATGATTCTCTTTAAGAAACTTTCACCTTCCCTATAGTATCAGTTCAAATTTTGTTTGCAGATATCCAAACCCTTCTGTTTATGATTCTGTTCGTATAACCTGAGTGCGGATAATTTTTTGACTCGCCATCATATGTCAAAATCAACAATTAAAAGAAGCCTACACCAGAGTAAATAAAAAGTGCTTAGGCCTAAAAATTAGGAAGATCAGACTAGAGTCAAAAACATTCAAGTAAGCACATACAGTTCTGGAACAACATCCTATAGACAGGTGAGTCAAAGATCAATTTGTAACATTATGATGGGATAGACTAGAGAATCGTATGGAAAACTGGGCAAACTGCTCATGATCTGAGGCATAATCGAATTGTTAATCTACAGCATGAGCTAATGAAACTGGTTCCCTTGTATTTATTATTGCGTATATTGCTATATTATCTGTTTAGATTCAGTTAAATGTGTAAAAACACACTGCATGGCGCTTCACAGTGCAGATATACACAATAATCAAAAGTATACTCCAAATGCAACACAAACTGTTTTTAAGGCAAAGAAGTGGAATGCTCTGCAATGGCCAAGTCAATACTCGACCTCAAGGCAATTGAGGATGTATTTAATTCATTATGTTTTGAAGGCAGAATCCCCCAAGTACAAGCAAAAAACTGAATACAGCTGCAGTGAAGGTTGGTAGAGAATCACCCGGCAAGAAACCCAGCATCTGGTGATGTTTATGAGTTCAGGATTTCCATGTTAAAATGCAGAATTTCCTACACTGATGTACTGTATGTACTTTCAAATTAAAGCTGAAAGTTCTATATAGTGTGTTGACCAGCTAAAATGACAATAATGTTAACAATGTGCAAATATTTAAGAACTGTTGTTGTTGTTTTGCATTAGCCTAAATGTATTATGGTGTTTATGGTGATTTTGATCCTCTCGCATTTGCAGAAAGCTTATAAAAAGGAATTTAACTGCTGTTGTGCTGCAAAAGTGAATTTATTGCTTTCAGCATCAAGTTTGATTTATAAGAAGTAGTTGAACCATAATGTGCAATTAAAATTTGCCTCTAAGCAGATAATGAAGGAATAGGTCTAATACACAGGAGTGTCTTTTTTTTTGTCTGGAAATCACATTATCTGAATACTGTAATCAGTGTACTGTTACAGTTTGTTTTAGCAATACATTATCAACTATTAGAGACTGTGTAACTACCTTATGTTGTTGTTGTTAAGCCTGAGGAAATGTAACGACGTCATCTCGTTGACACCGATGGGAATGCTCGTCAGTTGGTTGTGGTCTAGACATAGTTCAGTCATGGTGCTAAAAGCACCAAAGAAAGACTCAGGTTCCACCCCTTCTCCATCCAACTTGTTGTAGGAGAGATACAGATACTCAAGGCCAGGCTCCATGTGTGCAAAAACGTATCCCGGAATGCGTTCGATCTGATTGCCGACCAGCACCAGGTGAACCAAGGACATTGGCAGGAAGGATGGGACCAAATGGAGTTTGTTGTGTGAGAGATCTATTGATTCCAGATTCCTTTAAAGATATTGTGTATGAGAAAAGGAAAGTGCTAAGCATTTTTTTTTTTTTAAAGAAACCAATGTATGCAATATGTCAAAATACATTTTGTTATTCTGCAGGAAAAAAAATGGTGAAGTGCACTATGCTCTGAAGTGCAATATGATATTCTGGTATTTGACTTGACTTTAAAAAAAAAAAAGAACATACCTGTGATTGATCCAGGCGAAGGGTGCAATCCGTGATTCATCTATTTTATTGTGCCTTAATACAACAACATTGAGGTTTTTGCTTTGGTTAAAAGCTTCACCAGGGATTTCCTCAATTAGGTTATTTTCAAGATGCAACTCCTAAAACAGTCAAACAAAAAAATTTGCAAATGATATTGAAAATATATGCCACATAAGCAAGTCAAGTCCATAAGGCATATCGTATGGCTGCCATAAGTTTGTGTTTGGCAATCAGTGAATAAATCCATGAATTGTCAATTCTTAATGAGTTCATTACGATTTAGTTCAATTCATCTGTTTTCACTGGACAGACTCCTGTAGATGCCCAAGTGATGAAACTTGATTGAGACACATTTTTTATTGGATCCTGAGATACACTGCATTTTAAAGGGAGCAGAAATTAATACTTATTGGACAACAGGCTTTTAATACATAATTTCAGGTCCTGCCTGGACATGGAGCTTCACTGCAAGTCAGTGAATGTGCAGTGTGTTTTGCAGAAAAAAATGCCCAAATGTTTAATAGACAGTGTGGTCTTTGCTTGTCCCCAACACCCATCCACCACCGGATGCACAGCTTCTCCATGTAATGATGGGAGTCCTCTTTAATGGGCAGAACCTCATAACCAACTGCCAATGGCTGACATCTCAGACTTGCAGAACTCACAGAGGTATCACCTGCAGTAGTCAGACATTTAAGCAGTCTAATCCGTGACAGTTTTACACAACCATTGCACCTTTTTATTTAAAAAAATTGGTCAATAGTGTAAATAAATGTGTGTGGGGTAAATAAATAGATGTGAATTATTAGGTCATTTTCTGAATGATTTTATTTATTTATAGGTCTAGCTAGCTACGTGTCTGCCTTTCCCAGTCAAATATAGCTTAGATAGAAGGTTAACTGCTATTTTAGGGTGACAGGACAGACTGCTCTAATTTTGTTGATCTGATTTTGGAAAAGTCTTCAGATGAAATAAAAGAGGAGGCTAGACCAATGTTTGAACATGCTGTCCAAGCCTTAAAAATGCTATTTGTAATTAAACAAGCACATTCGTAAGGGCCATTGATGGTATACTCACTGCAATGATTAATATGTTTCAGCTGGCAACCATTGTTTTAACCCTAACTGATGCACTGAGCAGCTTCTCTTTTCTTAAACAACCATGCAGGAAGATGTGTCCCATGGTCATGGAAAAGATTACAGTCACTGTGTTTCAGAAGAGTCAAATTATTGGCCTGCATCAAGCAAAGAAAAAAACTAAGGAGACTGCAGAAATTACTGGAATTGTGTTAAGAACTGTGCAACACATTATTAAAATCTATAAGGATAGTGCTGAACCGTCAACTTTGTAGAAGAAAATGTGGCTAAAAACTGTGATTGGAGATGATTTAAATGCTTGGTGAAGTTGCATTGCCACAAGTTGACTGTAGAAATCACAGCTAACTTTAATAGTGAAACTAAAAACATTTCCATACTCACAATCTGATAAGAATCCGCAGAATTGGGACTAAACAGCTTTGTTGCCGTACTGGAAGACAACCACTTTTTAGTGAGACTAATAAGAAACAAATGCTTAAGTTTGCTAGGAAGCATAAAGTTTGTACTTTAGAGAAATGTGAAAAAAGACATGTGGTTTGATGAGTCCAGACTGACCCTATTCCAAAGTGATGGGTGCATCAGGGTAAGAAGAGAAGTGAATGAAGCAATGCACCCGTCAATCATAGTGCCCACTGTACAAGCCACAGGAGGCCTTATTAGGATCTAGGGTTGCTTCAGTCAGTCAGGTCTGGGCTCAGCAATGTTTTTTAGCAACAAAATGAAGTCAGCTGATGACCTGAATGTCCTGAGGGTATCAAATCCATGGATATTTTTGTTCCCTGATTCAAACTGTGCTATAGTGGTTCTGGGAGCATGAGGAATCATTTCCCCACATGAATTGGACAACATATTATAATAAATATATTTAAGTATTGATATATAAATATTAATATATTTAAGTCTTTGGGATGTGCTGGAGATGACTTCATGGAATGTTTGATACTGAGCTGTGTGTGTGTGCGTGCGTGTGTGTGTATGCGTTTATATTTCAATAACAGATATGGCGTTCCACTGTTTTAAAAAGATGTCACCATTTATACACGCATGTTACATGACAGTGTGCGGTAGGGGGCAGTGTCATGTGTAACAAAACAAAATGTATCAAAACACCACGTCTCATATTTCACAGTGTTAAGGAAAATACAGGGCAGGCAATGCAACACAGACTTGAGCGAGCAGGATGTTAGCAATACAGATCATGAGACAAAGTAAAAACAAACTCGGCATGACCGCTACCAAATTATTAGAAATGCTTCTCCTTAGTGTTTTTTTTTTTCCTTTTTTTCTAGAGTATGGATCGTCTGATTGTTTTCTGTTAGATCATGTTTCTATGAGTTGAATTTCATGAACTCTGCCAGAAGTGAAATTAATCACTGCCAGAAGTGAATTTCTTTTTCAGCATGATTATATTGGTGTACAGTCTGAGTGCTCCTAGCTGTCAGTAGGTTATGACAAAAGAAATCAGTTGCTCTATTTACTGTATTCATTCAAAGGAACGAGTAAACCTGATTTAGGTATAAATGACTTTTTTTTGTTTATATTATGTGAACCAACTGAGCTCATTATAAAAATTTTGCAGGTTGGTGGGAAGGAAAGTAACCGCACAAGTATGTCTGGGCTTAGAGGAAAATCATGGTTCATGACTAACCCCAATGCTACTGGATGTACTTTACTTTTCCCGTCAGAATTTGTCTCTTGCAGAGGATCTCAGATTCACACACACCACGTTGTCAGTATTTATGTGCATGTCGTCTCCTCTATGACCAAGGCCAGCCATAATCCATTTCTTTGTGAATGTCTATTTAAAATTTTATTAATACTTTTTTTTTTTATATTGTCTTGGTTTCTGCTTGTCTGTAACAGATTATTTTTAATGTGATATCTCAAGAACGAGTGGTTGAATGTTAGTAGGATTTATATGGAATTATGATTGAAATCCACAGATCAGCTGTGAAATGAAATTTTATAACAAAACCCCAAAGTTTTAAGATCTCAGCAAGGTTATGGTTCTGGGTAAGGCATACAGTACAATTTTGCAATAAGAGGGACTGGACTTGTTGTCAGTGAAGGTTTTGACTTTTGACAGTGAGTTTGACTTTTTATTTGACTCTCAGTTGGTCAGTAATGATTAATGGCAATTTGTTACAGCAGAATAACTGCAAGATGTCTGTACTCTCATCAGGCGCATGATAAAATGCTGCGATGATATTGCTTATTCAGTATATTAATTTTTTTTTTTTTTTCAGTTGAATTAAATTTATTTAGAATCCATTTCATTTGTTATATTTTTAATGGCCAAATGGGGACATTGTTGAGAACCTGTGGTATATTTTGCTCAGTTGACTTAATTACTATGTTACAATAACATTTTCACTTTGCATCACTCAACTCGTCATTTGTGGCCTTGTGAAGACCACAAATGTAACACTCTATTGTAATGTAGTGCAATACAATAGAGTGTGATTTAGTATTGTGCAGACAGTATGGTTTTAATCGTTGAAACTGATAATTTGGTTAATTTAATAAATGTGATTGAGTTTAGAATGGAAGCGCTATGGTGGCACGGGGGTTATTACGAGGTCACTGTCTGTGTGTCGTGTAATCATCTCCCTCTGTATGTACTAGTGTCTCATGGGGTAACCAGCTACTTTAAAAAATACCAGGAGGTGGATTGATTATGCTTTGACTGAATGTTAGAATGCACATAATTGGTGCCCTGCAATCGACTAATGTATGTTCATCCAGCCTGTAGTCTTGTTCCACCGAGTAGATCCTGCATTACGGACCAGAATAAGGCAATTTACTTTGATGAGATGAATGAACTGGACTGCCTTCACCTCCAATTTACCTGCAGAGATGCTGGTAGGCCTTGAGGAATGGTGCGGAAGTGGTTTCTTCCCAATCGTAGGTAGTTGAGCTGTTTCAGTGGCGTGAAGACTTTGGGATTTACATTTCCTTCACTCAGTAAGTTCCCTTCCATTTCTAGAGTTACCAGATTGCTCAGACCTGCCAGGATTTATACAGTAACAGCACCTTTAGGTTAGCCAACAACTCCGTAAGTTTGTATTGTTTTTCCACAGTAACACCTTTTCATTGCATGATTTACCTTCAAAGCTGTCCTCGTCAAAGTCCTGGAGGTTGTTCTCATTAATCTTTAATTCTTGTAGCTGATGTGGAAGGGCTGGAGGAATGTGTTGAAGCAAATTTCCATCCATATATAACCGTGTTAAAAATTTGAGTTTCTGTGATTGAAAGTAGAAATGATGTTAAATAAATGAACATAGTGTTAAATGATGTAAAATATCTATTTACTAGCGAACTTTTCCAATTTAAGTATATTTTCCTGACACAAGTTGCGAATTAAGTACAAGAAACAATGGACAAGCTTAAACAGCTGGAAGCTAATGTCTCATGCCATTAAAGAGATTAGTACCATATTGATCCTCTAAGATTCTACAAACTGATTGATAGTAGAGGAAAACAATAATATTGTATGTAGAAGACTATGAAACAGTCTGTAAAATCACTTAAAAATGCTAAATGATTTCTTGGGTTCTTACAGTATATATAGAATACTTGTCTGGTATTCATGGGACTGCACTAATATAAAAGGTTTTGTTAAATAACATTGCTTTAGTTTTATTCATATGACCAGTCTGGAACTTTTTGTGAACTACAGAGCATAATTGAAAGTAGGAGCAGACTTTCAGATATTTATCTTGATCATGTGCCATGGAATTCTGTTCTTTGTTTATTTAAATTGGCTGTTCAAAGCATTCTGAGCACATGGAGGAAAAACACTGTAGCGCTAATGTTTGTGTCAAGGCAGTGTCGGTTCTTAAGTCGTGGAAGTGATTATATATGATTGTATAAAAGCACAAACTTGAAAAATGTATTCATGTTCTGCCTTAATAATGGAAACATCTCTGAGGGCAATGATGGCTCAGAGGGGAGCAGCTCCGCACTAGGGCAGGGTTAGGAATCTGACAATCACTCTTGAACAAGGCTCTTCAGCCTCCTTTGATCAGCTCAGCTGTAAGTTGCTTTGGGTAAAGGCATCTGCAAAATAAAGGAATCCAAACTCGAGTCCTTACGGTAAATGCTTGTGGATCAATTCCAGATGATGAGATCTTATTTTTTCCCAAATCAATCCACTCCAAATTCAGAACACCGTTAAATGCTTCGGCTGGAATGGTAGTGATTGCGTTTCCTGTGGACAGAAAATGGTGTGTTAAATCACTGCAAAATGCTCTTATTTACCAGACATGATCGGAACTATTTGTTCCTCAAACCAATTTTTATAACTGATACTTATGTCACATTTGCACATGCACGTTGTTGTCTATTGTTGTCTCTTTTTTATGTATAGAAACAGATAGTTTTAGGTTAACTTAAAAATGTCAATCTGTCATATCTGAGCTAATCAGCTAATTAGATTTCTTAGTTAGCTAGCTGGTTCCGGTAAAGTGTGTTCTTTATTTATGTTGTGTTGTAAATTTATGTTGTTGCTTGTACAGTATGTAGCACCTCGGTCCTAGAGGCACGTTGTTTTGTTTCACTGTGTACTGAAATGTATATGGTTGGAATGACAGTAAAAGCCTACTTGACTTGACATTTTTGTGAAGCTGCTTTGAGACAATGACCGTTGTTAAAAGCGCTATATAAATAAAATTGAATTGAATTGATTTATTGTGTTACAGTATATTGTATATCCATTCGGCTTCCCAGGCTATATAGCAGACAGAATTATTTCATATTGTATTCAGTTCTAGGAAATAACAAGGTCATGGTATTAGCTCGGTAGTTTGTAATGCAGCCGATCAGCGAAACTAAAAAGTGAAATTGTTATTTTACAGCATCAGAACTAATTTGCATAAAATGTACTGTTCCTAGTTGCAGTAATCAAAGCTCTGTGTTGATTCGTTGTCCATGGCACCTCTGATAGTAGAGTCTTATTCAAAGCAAAGCACAGGTTAATAGTAATCTTCTTGTGTTAATACATAATTGTTTCTATCGTAACAGCTCTTTTACAAGGACCTGTCCTACATAGTTAAGCTGTTTTGATATCCTGACGTTTGTAAATAATACGAGGGTGAGTCAAAATTATCCGCACTCTGGCTATAGACTTTATTTTAATATTAATTTTAAAATGAAGAAAAGACAAGTTTATAATTTTTTTGACATAATCTACTTACTTTAAAATACACTTTGTACCTCTCGTTAAAAATGTTTTAAAGCTGAGACATCTCAAAATGAATTTTTTGCTGAGTGTTGACAGGAGTGTGGGCAGATATGTGCAGACATGCTTTGTCATGCAAGATCACAACGCCCTTGGATAGCATTCATCTGCGCTTAATCTGGAGTTTAGGCTTCAACTCTTCAATAAGCCTCTCACTGTAACGAGTACTCCTGATTGTTGATCATTTTTCCTGATAATGTTCCAATACTGGCCCGTGAGAATCCACAGAAAATTGTAAGCATCAATTTTCCAGCTGATGGTCGACTTTTTTTTTTAACTTTCTCTCAGTCGGCGATTAATGTTGGTTCTGTTCCATACATAATAATACTCTCCATGACTTTTACTCTCAGGCTCGTACTGATAAATCCATGTTTCATCACCGGTAATGATTCTCTTTAAGAAACGTTCACCTTCTTTAAAGACTTTCTCCATACTGTTTACAAAGTCTTCAGTAAATAATGGCACCAGATACACTTTCAGACTACAAAAAATGATCACTGCATGCTGCTCTTCTTTCTTGCAAATCACAAGTGGGCATTTAGTTTTGCTCGCACCAGAGTTACAAATAAACTGATGTAACGTGTTCATCTCCTTGCACAGCAATGACTAAACTGAAAGTAAAAAAAACTGAAAGTGCTGATAAGACAGTGCGGCCAACATGAGTTTAAATATAACCAGAGTGCAGATCATTTTTGACACTTCCTTGTATAAATGAAAACATATAGTTGTTATGGTGAGGATTACTGTTAAGAGATGTTTGTTTGACATTTATGGAACTAACATCTTACACTTTAGAGCAATAATAATTCACGGCATAGAATAGTCTTGCCTACAGTTTGGCTTGCCTCGATTATATGTTTGTACAGACGTGTTGTCGTCCTTACCCTGTAGATTGAGAGACTTGAGCTCAGGGATGGAAAGAGGAGGAATACTGGTGAGTTTGGCATTTTCACAGGAGACAATGACATCAGAGATTGTGCATCCCGGAGGGAGTACGTAGCTAATCCGTGCCGATTCCTCGTCTGCATCGTTTTCCTCTCCAGCATGACCGGGTTCAGATGGTGCTGTCGTTGGTGGAAAAGCTGGAGGGGTTGGCAACTGTGGTGACATTTGGAAAACATCCCCTCTTAACCACACAGTCTCCTCTTCCTCCTCCTCCTCCTCCTCCTCCTCCACATCTTCCCCTGCCCTGAGTTCATTCCGCGCTCGCTCTGCTGCCTCCTCAAAACTCCTCAGCATCTCTCTTTGTTCCTTCTCCCTTCTTCTCTTCCTCTCCTCCTCTACTCGCTGGTAGTCCTCCATTCTCTTCCTCTTCTCTTCTTCTTCCGCTGCCCTCTTCTCTGCTTCCTCTCTCAGCTTCCTCATTTCCTCCTCCTGCTCTTGCTCCTCCAGGTCTTTCCTCTGTTTTTCTGTCACCTTTTTCTGCTTCTTCCTTCTCTTACGCTCAACATCTTTCCTCAGGAGCCTCTCCTCTTCCTCCTTGTATTTTTCTCTCCTTATGTCCTGATCGGGCAGAAATGGGACGCTTGGATCGTTAGGAACAGGGGTATCGCCAGAGTGTTCAGAGACTTCTTGAGCTGTAATTGATTCAATTCACTGTTTGATTACTCTTCAATATATTGTTATGTAAATGTATTGAAAGGTGATATAAACTAAATCTTCCCATTTGATGTTTACGTATCATTATGTATGCTAATTGCTAAAAGCTTTTTCCATCAGGTTACAGTAGTAAACTATTTTTAAGTGCTTTTAACCAAACATTTGAGTATTCAAATTGGCAAAATTTTAACAAAACAATATAGCTGATGGTCACGTAGACTAATTTAGTATGAATTTATTTCATCAGCATTATTTGCCTTTGCCAGTAATATTTTTAAGCTTTCTGTTATAATACACTGTAGGATTGAGAACCACCGGTTGCTATTGCTGTGCTGCTACTCATGTTGTCTATTGTAGTGTATAATTATGGGCCAGAGTGGTGCAGGAAGCATAAGAAGCAAAGACTTGGTGTCTACAAAAACATATCTCAGTAAAGACTGTGGAGGAGTAATGGTTGTACGCTTGATGTTATCATACTAAATATTTTGTATAATGATAGAGTTTGAAGTTGGACCAATACATTTTACTCACTGGCTCCAATGCAGATTGGGCAGCACTGTCCAATAGGTTTAAATTTGAGTTGGCATTGTAGAAGTGGACACTGCATTTCATCACACACCACATTCCCACTGGAGCATAAGCAGGTGACACAGGGCTTCGGTGACCACACGGTTTTATCAAACATAGTGATGCCCTGAAATACACATTGTCCCATGTCCCCTATGGAAAAGAAATGATTGAATTTGGTTTAATAGCAACAAAATAGCATTGCTCAACATGTATGTACTCTAGTATATAAAGTACTGGTTTTAGTTGTTGTTTTATTCTTATTTACACCCTAACTTGATCACCTGACAACTAAATTCAATATACTTTTTTACAGTGGACATCGTCACAAAACAACTTTACAGATATACTGATTTTTATTTATATTTAGGCCTCTAATGAGCAAGGCAGAAGATATATTGGTAAGGAAAAATAACCTGATATGAAGAAGACAAACTTGTTCCAGGTGACTCTAAATAGAGATATGTTGTTCTTACAGCTGCTCTCATTAGGGGTCACCATACAGACCATTTGATCTGCACATTTAGTTTTGATATATGATTTATTCTGGATCCTCTACCTGACTTAACTTTCTCATTTTTATTCCTGCTTGGGACCAGGACTAAGGATGTCCTGCAACACCAGTGGCTAGTAGTGGACCACAGGCTGTGAAGAGAACCCTGGCCTTCCGCAATCGCATGGTTCAGAAGAATGAGAATATTGGCGCTTTTCCACTGCATAGTACGGCACGACACGGTTCAGTTCAGCTCACTTTTGGGGGGTTTTCCACTGG
>JAQMYG010000016.1:10553201-10565310 GCA_030014215.1 Clariallabes teugelsi
CAGGGGCGCTGTAAGCTGGCTGACCCTGCGCTCTGACCCCAGTTTCCTAATTGGGATATGCGAAGAAGGAATTTCACGGTGCTGTAAAGTACATGTGACAAATAATTTTTTTTTTTTTTTTTTAACTATAATCAAATCTAAGGACTGAGCTGACACCTGAGGTCAGCATTGAGTTTGGAAAAACTTGTGTGTTTTTGCATCTGTTTTTAAATAAGGCTGTAATGAAACCAAATGTGAAAAATATCAAGTGAATAAAGTGCTTTCTGAATGCATTGTATGAATGCATCCTTGATTGAGGACAGTGTCTACATACTGTATATGCCTTGCAACAATCCACAACAAATCTAATCTCAAATTAAATCTTTGTTGTGGGTACGGGGAAGCGGAATACATTTTTCAGCACATGTATAAAGTAGATAACGTCACACCCTGATTCTTATACTGATTGATGTATATTTATATTCTTACATTGATTTATATTGATGTCATACTTCCCCACTGTTTGTGTTCTTGTCTTTGAGGGATAATTTTGTGGGGACTTCTAGAGGCAGTGAAGTTTGCTGTGTATATTCAGATGTGAACCCGTCCTGTGTGACTCATCTAATAGGTATGCACAGCTGCTGGTTTTGTACAGTGAGAGAAAATTGGCTAAGATGAGGCATATGTCCACTATATACCAAACACATGTGAAAGCATGTTCAGGACAATACAGTGCTGTCATAGAGCTTACAGGAAATTTAGTTCACCAAAACGTTCACCCCCATCTAACTCCTTTAGATGTCCAGGTGATTAAAAGGAAGGGATTATCTTTAAAGTTCAGCACAGATACAGTACAGATTTTTAGTGCTTTGTTAAACTATGATGTAAGAAATTAGAATAAAAAAAAAATTGGCAGCTGCAAAAGCTGTATTTAGTTATCAGTTATGAATAGATCAGTTAAGAATGAAATCAAATGTGGCTCCGCAACCCCAATCTTGAATGAAGTCCTTCGCTGTGATCACTGCTGTAGCATTGTTCTCTTGTAGTTATAAGTCTTTGACACTGGGCCTTCTTAAAGTTGACACAGGCTTGCAAATCTCCAGCATAATCCTCCAGCTCTTTCGTTTTGATCTTGCACAAGTGGAGGTTGGCTCTAATGGAGTCTTTTAACCATTTTTTTTCAAACCAAGGTGAACCTTGGTTTCTGTTGCCACATACAAGCTCTGCAAACATCAGGTGTCTGGGCATGCATTGCCTTTCCATGCAGATAACGTTCATACAGTATATAGGAGCATGCTACAGGAGATAGGGCCTGATGGTTATAGCTGGTGGAGTTTAGTGATGCATTCATGCAACCAGTTTACAACTAGGGATCAATGAACTTGTATGTGGAAGTTTTCCAACTTCTTAATGTGCTGGTGGTATAGCATCTGAGATTCACATGCTTGAAGGAGAGATGGGAGAACCAGAGGATTGTAAACATTCTATTTTATGTTGTGCTGGTTAAATACTCCAGACCATCCAAATGTTATGAGATATACGCACCCTTTTCTCCAGACCCTGGACTGCATGAGACGACATACATGAGATGTTGAAGAGGATTGGCAGTAGGACACAGCCCAGCTTCACACCACTGCGTATTCCAAAAGCTGCTGTCACATCACCACTGTCAAACCTTAATGAAAGATTTGGATGATCTTTCAAATTTGTGTGGGGATCTGATGCCCTCAAGAACTGTCCAAAGAGCCTTACTGTGGATCGTGTCAAAGTCTTCTTCTCAGGTCAATCAAGACTCTGTAGAGTCTCATTTTGCTCAATGCACTTTTCTTGTGACTGTCTCGCTGTAAGGATCAGGTCCATACCAATTTACTGTGGCCAGAAGCCACACTGTGTCTCTGGCAGAATCTGCTTGCAGTCAATGGTGAGACTGACTTGAGCAAAGATATATTTCCAGCACTAAAAAAGAAGTGAGATAGCCCTGTAGTTTCCATAGTTCTTCCATGTGCTTTGCTTCTCCTGTTCAAGTAAAGTAACATGTACCAGAGTAACAATCAGAGCATCACGGTCTCATTAGTGATAACATTCTTTACTGATGCTGTGCCCGAGTTTTTCTGGAAGATGGCTTTCTTGATTTCTGCAATGGAGACTGTCAAGTAAAGGCAGTGTTGCATATTTGTAGGCGTGTAAATTACATTGTTGGTGAATTGATTTTGAATTAAGTGCATTAGCTGGCTACAGTGAATGGTGTGGGCTTGCTGTGGAGTAAAGCATGCTTTTAAATATGATACAGGCTCGGAAGGAAAACTTTAAATTTTGGTCTATTTTGGAAAAAAGCCCATGAAACATGCAACAGTATTTTCTTTTTTTCCCTCTTCAGTATTTTATTGTTCCTGAATCTGTCATGCAAAAGATTATTACCATGATCTGTATACAACCACAAACCTTTTTTCTGGGAGAATACTGTAAAGCCCCAAACCTTGGTCAGAAACTATGCATTAGAAGCTGTGATTATGTCATCATGATTTGTCTCTTTAGTTGCATTAGCAACTTGCATAAATTGGAAGATGTCTTTTTCCAGTGTGGTAGTGTTGGTAGAGTCTCGTATGGATTTTTTTTATATGGAAGAATTCACATTATGCCAGAAAACTGAGGTACTCTGTTGTGGCATGTCTGGCATCAGCGTTTTCAGGGAAGGAGCTGTATTTCTTTCCTTCCCTTGAGCAGGGTACCTTGGGGCGTCTTCCATATAAAGCACGTACTGTTTTAAAGAGGTGCTTTTATGAAAAATGCGATTTACACCGCTGCAGATTATTAGTTGATCAAGCAAGACGTTGCATTTTAGGTTTTCACAATTGCTTTATACTGTACATAACAGCTATATTTGATTTCTTTAGTATTAAGCTACAGCCAAGCGACCAAGAAAATGAAAAGCTCTTTTGTTGTGTGGCAGACATTTTGATGGAATTTTTTTTGTTTTATAAATCATAAACTGTGGGCTTTACAGTTACCAGATTGCAAACAAACTGAATTACTGTGGGAGATTTTGGAGTGATGTGTCTGACAGCACTCTCCACCACACTCATCACAAAACCAACTGAGAAATTATCTTTTGGAAAAATGGTGTTCATCCTCCAGTACAATTCCAGAGACTTATAAAATGAAGTTGTTCTGGTGGCCAAACACTTTACTTAGTCACTGTGTGTGTTTTTTTGTTGTTGTTTGTTTATTTACTGTAACCATGTAAAAACATTCCATTGGCCAAACTTTAAAGACTAAATTATGAAAGTGGGGTGCACGTAATACACATGCTAATACACATCCCTATTTATTCAATTAATTCTTTTAAAAATGTGAAATTTAACTATGCAGATAATATGAATAGAATATGTTTTTGGAGCAATCACTAACCCCGCTAGAGAGACTTCTGTCTGTACTCAGTTATTTTTGAATAATAAAATGACTGCAGGCAAAGAGAGAGATAAAGAGTAAGAGAGATACTGTATTGTATTACAGACTCTTCATACCTTTCTGACACCTTAATAAGCTACTGAGGGGACGAGGTGTCTTTTCCCAGGATTAATGAATGATGGCCAGGTTTTGTAAGGATGCCTAAATTAACGGATTAAGTGAGAAGCTTTTAAAAGCATAGCTTAGGCCAATATCATCATTAATGAAATGGTAGGTTACTGATAATCAACCATTTATTACTTTTTAATAATTAGGGATATCTTTGCAGTTTGGAATTTGGAACATATTTAGATTATTTCCTGTGTACTGTATTTACCATTAAGAGGTTGTTTGTAACCATCAGGTTATTCAGTATCAGACAAATATTACATAGATGTTCAGAATTCTAAATTGGATTACATAATTTTCAAGATGAGAAGGGATGGAAATTTGAAGTGGATTTATATAACTTGCAGCATTCAAAATTTCACATTTTCTACATTATGCAAAAACAATAAACAAAAACAATAAAAAGGTGCTTAAATGATGGAAAGTAACAAGTGTAAAAAGTATAAAGTAAAATTATAAAATGTAAAAAGTAGTGTTAGGTTGTAAGTAACAATAACAAAGTGATGTTCGGTGATCATTTCTGATTGATCATAATACTGTATGTTCATTTCTTTTTGATTCTTTTATCTTCCCTGGAGAGACAAGAAGAGACACGTCTTCAGATGTGTGAGTCATTAGTAGGAATTTGTAAGCAGTAGGAGGCTGGTTAGAATGCTCTGATTTTATCTTTGCATGCATTTGACCTGAGAACTCTATTTTTCACCACCAGTAAATAAAAATCATTTTTAAATTTTATTTCCAGTGGTATGGGAAAAAATGTTTGTCCTATATATTATACTTTTATGTCCTATATTAATATGTGAAGTCCTTTAAAAAGCATCACTGAGTATTTCTTTGATTTTTATATATACATATAAAATTAGATTGGATAATAAGAGATTTGAGAAATCAAATAGCTCTGCTGTGTAAGAGAAATACAGTCTGGGTTTCGTCCCTCGGGGACATGTGCACCTCCAGCTCCAGTGCAGACAGGACTGTGACCACCACTGTGGGCTTTTTTTCCCTTTCAGAGAAACTCTAGGATTTTTTTTTTTTTTTTTTTGTAACGACTGAACGTCTGCACAGGAAGACTGTGGAACAGATTATCTGTGGTGGGCTTTCCATAATCACTAGAGAATGGAAAGACATTGTATTTTTATGTGGTTATTGAATGATTTTATGTTCTGAGTACAGAACAAAAAAAAAACTAATGGCCCCTAAGAGGTAAAGTCAGCATTTGACTGATTGCTGTTTTAGTCATTTAACTTGTACAGAGTATACAACGCTAAATTTACTGCACAAACTGAATTAATTCAATGAAGTGAGGTCTTATATATGAACTATGATAAAAAAAAAAAAAAAAGCCATGTTCACATTACAAGCCATGTTGTTCAATTCTGCTTGGTTTGGTCAGATCAGATTTTCCTGTCCTAACAGTTCACAATAATAATTACAAATTATTTTTATCTGCCTCTAATGTTGAAGCATCTGTTCTCTGAAACGGCACACCTGTGCACATCAATACGTCTTTGCTCATGTGATCCGGGTTATAACACATCATATTTTTGCACCCATTCTTGTATTTCAAACATTGGATGCGATTTTAGCAAAAATATGCTTGGCGTCTTGCTCTGGAGAATGGCTCAGCTGTATTTGTTGAGGTCCAGAAGAAGGAAGAAAGTAGAGACGGGGAAAATCGATTGAGTTATGAATCATGTTTTTATTGTGATGATTTGCATATCGCTTACTTTTATACTGTTTACATTTTACCACCCTTAATATGGGAATGACGTCGCAAAAGTATAGAACTTTTGGAAAGAACCAAAAGCAACCATAAGATCATGTGTATCTGTGCTATTTCTTTGCCTATGTGACCCATTTTTTATTTTTAGGTCATAAGTCACTCTATATAGTACAATCCTGAGCTCTATATATGTTTAATAAAATAAAAAACAACAGCAAACCAAAAAATGCTCTGAGTTTTAAGGGCTAAAAGCCTCTGATTTGTCTTTTCCTCAGAATTCTATGAGTGAATTAGTCTTAACTCATTACACGCAGGCAATTTCGTGTGCGTTAAAAGCCCTGTGTGCTCACAGCCACTCAACCAGCGCGTTCACCGTCAAGTTGAGTTTTGAGTCTTTGGAGGCCTTTGAGGTGGTAAAACGTCTCAAAAATACGTGTTGCTCAGTTAAATGGTAAACGATTTATAATATTGTGATACTTTCAGAATTTTAATTCAATAGTCACCTACTGTAGGTATCGTGACAGTATTGTATCGGAGATGACCGGTAATTTCCATCCCTAGAAGAAAGCCAGACGTCTTACTTTAGCTATTTCACTGGCTATGACTGCTATGAAATCTCTGTGTTGCTGGTGCTGACTAATGACGTCAGAGGCAAACAGTCACATGAATTCTGATCCGTCCATTCTCTTTCAAGTCGCATGATGACGTATCAGATATCTGTCTGATCTAAAACAACACACGAAAGTGACTTTGAGCCCACCTGAAAAACATCAGATTTTTGCTTCTAAAAATCAGATCTGTATCACATTAGAATAAGAAAAATCAGATTTGAGTCACTTTTGCCTGGTGTTTAGAAAGAAGCCAAGACGGAGCTTTTGCTATTACAGAATTGTCTTTGGCAGTTGATTCTGCCAAAAGAAAAAGCTATTACTAAGCAGTTTTCAGTAGTACATCTTTCTCTCATCTTATTTTCTTTGGTACAGTAAAAGAAATGCTTAAATCTGCATTACTTATTTAATTCCCATTGCACAGTAGTAAACCATAAATATTCAATGGAAAATCATGGTTAGTAATAGTAACATAGATATTTATTACAGTTAGATTTCTTAATGGAAATGTTCTCTTATAGACGTCAGTTAAATGCAGGATTAAAGCGCACTAAAAAAGCAAGTAGCACCAGCATCAAAATATTTTAACAAGATATATAACTATTTACACTTACTACCAGGAGACACATTTAATCAAGAGGAAAAACACTGGCATACCCATAGTAAATCATCATTTAAGCATAATAGTGAGTACAGACGAATCACAAATTAATGGAAAACCCAACATAAAGTGCTTTAGTGAGGTGATTCTCCAGGTCTTTCAAAAGATATTCCCTTAGCACGCAAACATGCTACTCCAGAATCTCCCATATGTGTTCAATTGGGTTGAAATGTGGTGAGTGTTGAAGCCTTTACATGTGATTTACATCATTCCCAAACGTTCAGTGATCCTTTGCGGCCTGAGGATGGGCGTGCGGTAATCCTGGAAGTGAACACTCCAATCAGGACAGAACTGTTTCTTCGTAAGATAAAAGACAATCAGTGAGAAAAACCTTAAATTGACTTGAATTTATGTTTACGTCTAAGGAGACAAGCCTACACAGACCCTGAGAACAAATGCCTTCTACAGAATAACAGCCACCTTTCATTTATCATCCATCTGTGGCTCATGTGATGGAATAAGAAAGAGTTAGTTACTTTATATGCCTGTTCATAGTCACAAACCAACAGTACAAAGCTCATAGTGATGGATTGATACTACAAGAGGTGTACATTTGGCTTGAGAAGTTTTGGGAAACACGTTTTTAGGTTAGAGATAAAGCTCAAGGTTATAAAAGATCATACTGATTTATATGAAAGTGTTGGGACACTATCTGGTGGAAATTAGGCTTTACTCATTCATCCCATCATTTATCTTTAGTAACTGCTTTATCCTTGTAGATGAACAGGAGCTTGTGTTTGTATAGCAAAGTATGGAATTTGTGTAATCACGTTCCTCAGTAATAAATATGCAGGCATCAGTTACTTACTCTCCGAATATACCGTAGGTAGCGTGTATACCAATAAAAACCTCTGAACTTGCTTGTCTTGCCAGGAGAAATACCCAGATGTGGTTCAACTTCCTGAAGGCTGCAGATCTGAGATCATGGTGATCCAGAGTCCACAACTTCCTGGGTAAGCTTTTATACCATTGGGAATTTGTAATATGAAGCGTTTATCCAATAGTATCCAAATTCAACTTATATTATAAAGCTCGAATGATAACCTCCAGAGTGCCACAGTTTTCTGTTCTCAAGAAAGATGTCTAGAAAGGGAGTTCGCATCTCTGTCCCATTCTGAATGCAACATAATTACAGAGATACTTCAAGGTTTGTTATTTTGGGCAAATTTGAAGGAGACGTCTATAGCTTTATCCAGTAAAGAGAGTCACGAATGCCTTTCCAGTTAAAGGATAAAGATATTTGTTGTAGGATAAAATGTCTTAACCAATCGATGTCAGGCCAGTGTGTAGTAACATTTTAGACAGTGTAGACATTTGGCTTGATCTTGTTTTTGTGTCCTCATGGAAACATAAAAACATAACAAATATATATATTTTTTTTTTTTTCAACTTCAGGTGTTCAATGAGCATTTTCTGGAACATTACCGTCAGTAAAGAAGGAACAGTCAAGCCGAAGATTGACCTACTGATGAAAATGCCTGAGCAAGGTGAGGATACTGTATCATTAATCGAGACATAAAACATTTGACAGTTCAGTCAGGCTGAGAAGAACAGATAAATGTGTCCATCTAACTGTGATGGTGTGGTAGCTTAACACTTTAAATACCAGAACCAACAACAGTACTTTTCCACACTGACAACAACAGGGTATTGGAACTAGTGTTGATTCAG
Source organism: Clariallabes teugelsi (assembly GCA_030014215.1). Classification (NCBI taxonomy): domain Eukaryota; kingdom Metazoa; phylum Chordata; class Actinopteri; order Siluriformes; family Clariidae; genus Clariallabes; species Clariallabes teugelsi. Next base: position 10,561,420 of record JAQMYG010000016.1, read on the forward strand.
TGAATAATTAATACTTTTTAAGGTCTCCATTTTCACAATTTACAACAAAAGTCAAGAAGACATTTGTTTTCTACAAAAAAAAGTGTTTAAAAAATGGCCATGAAATATTTAAGAAGTACTTTTAGCCTTGAAAACACAGTTCAGGAGTGGACAAATGATGGCGTTAGCTAGTCCACCAAGCAAGTGAAGGCTTCAGTGTGCAGCCCAGTTTACACACAAAGCTTAAAATTCTATGTATTTTCATGTTAGTTAGTAAAGATACAAAAAACCATGGAGGAATTAATCTTTGCCAATAAAAGGTCTGTGTTTGCTCAACGTGGTTACTCCCTTGACAAAGGGCCGGGCCATGAACTGTGCCGTTATATCACACATGCAACATGTTTTTCCAGTCATCTTTACTGTTTCCTCATCATGTTTAACTACAAAGTGACAGCATGTTGAGCTAAAGCAAGAGTTTTATTTCACTTAGCTGTACTGGTGTAGCTGTAGCAGGTGGAGGGAGGAGGTTCAGAGGAATATAGGGCATACTGAGGTTACTGCATAGAAGTCAGTTCTAAAACTATGAGGAATAATTTGTTTACCAAATAAAATATTTGATCTTCTAAAATATTATGAACTTCTAGCTATGCATCTATGGATAAATAAAAAGCGCAGACATATGATCTGCTTGTCCCATTTACCCTGGATATCAGGTTAATTTGTTTTGAAGGTCACAAACCAGTGATTTTGTGGTATACTTTCTTTAAATGTAGAACCAACACCTCAACTCTCAACTGCTTGATGATCAGCAATGTGCAAAAGTCCTGCCTGTACTGAGCAGTTTCAGAGGAATGTTTTTTGTTTAAGTCATACAGTGATCCATGAAGCATTCAAGCATAAAACCATCTAACTTAAGGCACGAACCAGTGAGACACAGGTGCAGATGATGTCAGATGATCAGACTGGTGATTAGTATATTCGTGATGCTGAATGCTGAGTGGTTGGAACAGACAAGAGGGGAAATGAGGTTGCTGCTGAGGATGTTACATAAACAATTTTTAAATAGGATCTTAGGCACTTTGCAGCCTGTCCCAGTACAACATGTGTTGCAATGTATTTAATTTAATCAGCATCATGAAGAAATGAGTGGTGGCTCAAGACTTTTTGCACAGTATTGTATAAAGGCTAACCCTGATCTCTGACCCTACCAAATACATGATGTAATGAATAATAAAAATAACATGTTAAAAGCCAGGTTTTTTGTAAAGTTATTGTATAACTTTATATGTTGCAGTACTGAAACACAACATGAAAAAATATTGCATTAGGTATTAAAAAGAAAAAAAACTAGCAATGTAAAAATCCTCAATGATAAAACCTGCTGTCTTTATCAACAGCTCAAAAACTGGATACAGAAAACGTGTTGGAGTCGGCACCAGACAGCTTCCGGAGTCTCCTGACGGCGTTCGGAGTGGAAGCCACAATTGAAAGTTTAATACAGTCTGTATGTTTTTGAACAATCAGACAACAAACACCATACGTTCTTTATCATTTTATTCAGTATAAACACCATTGTATCTTCACCCATTTAGAAAGTATTAATGCAATCTGTACACATTCTGTCACCACATGTGCACATAGCGCATGTAAGTATACATCATTAGACAATAGCTAGAAAAATAAATAATTTAAATAGAAAAATGTGACCGCAAAATCCACTTTGTCTTTTGAAATAGTGAAGTTTAGTCCTTATGTAATCTGCATCACAGTGAGTGTGATTTCTTGAGAGGATTAATAGTAACCTGGGTTTCAATTTAGCAAGTACACATCCTTTAGTTCCTTTGTAGTGAGTCGGTCGCTGTTTTGCTCCCTGCAAGTTAACCAGAACAAAAACTTCAAGTTTGGCCTTAACTTTACACTCTTCAGCTTTCGGACACTGCCAGTCAAAGGTTTTCACCTTCTCTTTAATCAAACTATTGATTAATTTTAAATCCTGTAAAAATCAACTGTAAAGAAAATTGATTAAACAAGTAAAGTGAATTAACTGTTAAAGTGTAAAAAATAAAGAAATAAATCATCCGTAGGCATTGTTGTGTTGTCAACTGAACTTTATATAGAGCTTTGCTACATTGCCAATTGATGTTTCAAGTGATTTTGTCTTAATTAAAAGAAACTGATGCTTTACATTATTTTTTTTCCCCTTAATTTACTGTTTCTATAAGTGGCACTTATAGTGATGAAGGTTGTTTGATTTCAGTTTAATGTGTTTGACTGGCAGTGTAGACCAAATGTTTTGCTTTGCAACAACACAAACTACGAGTCTCGCACCCAGATAGATACATCTGTATATCTCTTGCAAAAAGAGTTAAGTAACATTGACATCTGATTTCATGTTAAACTCCAAAAAAAAAAAAAAAAAAAAAAAAAAAAAATCTAGTTTTTTTTTTTTTTTTTACTACTTCACATGTAATAACTACCAAACAAAAATCTGCAGCACAAAGTACAAACATTTACAGAGGTACATTAGGAGCAACAGTAAGAGTTTGGCCAATATTACAGGCTGTTCATGTTTAAATACATGAAAATCCTCTGAACTGTTGATTAAGGCCTCGAGAACCGACATGCGCAAACGCAGTTACAAAATCAAGTCACTGAATCGTTCAGTTTTTAACTAAGGAAGAGAAACAGACTTTAGTGGTTTAAAACAACAGACACAGCAATCGCTAGACCACATATAAGCGGGCAGGTAATTATTTTTAATAATAATACTACTAATGATAATATTAACAGCAGCAGCACTGGCCCAAGCAGTGATGCATTTGATGTCATTTATCAGCTGATACGACTCTCAGCTACCAGCACAAATGCAGAAATATCCTTCAATGTGATGAATAGTGTCACTTTAAAGTGGTCACAAGCAAGTAGTCGTTTACATGTCAATCTATAAAAGATTTGGCTAGTCAACACTGTGCTTTCTGCTGTAATTAAAAGGGCCAAACATATAGGCTGAGCCACAGGCAACTCGTTACTCAGAGTACTTTATGATGAGGACAAGCTATTAAAAATTTTACAAACTGCTTTAGGTTACACAAGTTATGGAAAGTGCCAGCATGGTTCGCTATACTCTTATGTGCAACATGTTTTGAATGCCTTTGGTCTACAAGTAAAACCTACATTAACCACCGCTTAGTTTGGTTTAGGGCCGAACAAGAGCCCAGCTCAATTCAGCGTTCTCCAAAAAGGCATTTCTCCAGCACTTACAAGATTAAGGTCTTGGTTTTTTTTTTTTTATGGGTTTTTGTTTGTTATTTGGACCTGGGTCCATATCCACTGTACCTGTAGCATACAAGATTACTAGTGCTCACTGCACATGTGCTACACTTAAGGTGGATAGAGATTAGGTCAAAAACAGAAGGAAAAAAAAAATGTAACCAACAAAAAACTTCATTAAAAACAACAGACTAAGAACAATTTAAGCAGCAAACAAATGCAGTGGTTACACACTGTCATCAGCATGTAAGGCAAAAAAAAAAATTTTATTATTATAATCAAAAGCCACATGTAATGTGATTGAGAAGCTTGATTATCCAACATAAATAACAGATTATGGTACAGTACTTATTGAACGTACAGAAAGTGATGGCACTGACTGCTAAATGCATCAACATTCAGCCTTCTCACCATATTGTAAATCCTGTTAAATGTCAGTGGTCACAGACCTACACATTATGGAGTAGTAGTCGTCTTGTTTTACGTCAAGTATCCATCTTTATTTTAATCACCCATCACCTTAGTCTCTACATTGAGACACTGTCACTCCATGCAAGAGAAGAAAGCCACTTTTGGCACTAGAACGCTGTTGTGGGTCACATGACCACCAACTACGCTCGCTCTCTCTATGTGTCTGTGTCT
>JAQMYG010000016.1:10568602-10583909 GCA_030014215.1 Clariallabes teugelsi
AACTTTTGGCCCGGCCCTCTACAATATTTTCTGCTTCTCATTTGGCCCCTGGGGAAAAATAATTGCCCACCCCTGGTTTAGAACTAACCTCTCTGTAGGGAACTCCTCCAGATACTGCTCAACCCTCTTGTACAGCGGGTAGAGGCCTTCAATGTCGAGGTTGTCCATCATCTGAGCTTGAAGGATTTTGGCGAGGACACAGTCTTTGTGAAGTCCAGGACTGCCTGTGGAAATAAGACAAAAAGATGAACTGGGGTTATGTCAGGTCTGGTGTAATAAATCCTCCTGCTCATAGAAGCAAAGCTTGTAAGCTCATCAGAGTGGAATCTTGAGTTTTAATTAATTAATTTCATCAACGAAAAAATAATAACGAAAAACAGACTTTTTTCCTATGATTAAGACGAAACGTCACGGATATCTATAAACAGTGACAAAAACAGCATACAATAGAGACTAAAATGTGGTTTAAAAAATAAAATCTAATAAAACATCTTTCTTTATTTTCAGCAACATTTTATTTTTGTCACAATCTGCTGTGATACGGTGTTCATTCATTATGGCATGAGCAGCAGTGTTTCCCGGGTCACGGCGCACCGTATATCAGGAGTAGTTTGCGCGCGCAGTGACAGGATGTTACAAGCTCAGTCATCTTTAACTCTTCGTCATAACAGCAGTACTGCTCAGGCAAAAGACAAGAGCCGATAGTTCGGCCCATTTTCTTTATATTGAACCGGAGAAAAAAGCCGATGTGTAATAATATCGGAGGGGAAACTGTGTAGGGAAAAAAAACAAACCTGAAGAGACTCATGAAGGCATACCATACAAATTTCAAGGTAGCCTTAAATTTACAGCCTCTTTGTGGTAATTAAGTGTGTAAATTCATATTAAAAAAGAAAGTTTCAAAACACTATTGTCCATACTGCTCCTATTGTTTTGTAAAAAAAAAAAAAAAAAAAAAAAAAAAGAGTATTGGACATGAAACAGTAGTTGTGATGGCTAAAACTAAATATAATTGGCTGAAAAACATTGGATGAAAAGATAATTATCTTAAAATTTAAAATGTATTTTGTGAAAAACTAACAGGTTTTGACTAGACTAGATTGACCGTAGGGTTAATTAATAATAATCTTATTGCTAAAATGTTACATTTTCATTGACTAAAACTTGACTAAACAAAAATAGGATAAGATTGACTAAATATGAAAGTAACAGGGACGTTTATCCCGGGACTAAGACTAAAATTTTAAATATCTGACAAAATTAACACCAGGTTTAATGTATAGTACGGTGCAAGTCATGAGACACCCTTCATTTCTTCATATTTAAATAAATGTTTTTCTTGTGCCTGATGATAAAATTATTTTTCTTTTAATGCAACATCCTCAGCAGCGATTACAATAGATTGCGTTTCCAAGGCAGACCAAAAATGGCAGACTTCACCACAACATACTGCCGTGCGCATGTTTTCATTGTAAAGATGGCAGGCGAGAAAACTTGATACCACTTTGTAAATATTCTGGGACGAGCAGAGGAGCAAAATAAAATCAGTGGGACATAATCAGTTCTTAAACTGCGCACTCCGATTGCAGGCTCCCAGTGTTATTTTTAATTAAATTATTTTTTATTGATACACTTCAGTTAATCTGAGGTATCCCTGTTTTTCTCAAGTGCAAATTTGTGTTGCACGCTTAAGTGCGTGTTCCCCAAAGAAGTAGTTTTTTTTGCATTAGGCGGGCAACCTAAGAAAATAGTTTATCATCAAGTACTCGAAGGCTTTGAAGCCCTTGTCTAAACTTTTTATTGTAAATTAGTAATAAGTATGAAAAATACAAGTAAATATAAAATGAATACAAGCGTTTTCTTTAACTTTCCACCACAAAGTTTCAACTATGAAAAGCCCGGGCAACGCCGCGTATTCCAGCTAGTGCTTAATAATTAATGCTCAAAGTAAATCTAGAATCGTATCACACCTATATGTGTTTCTTCCCTAAACTTCAAACCGCACAGTTGTACAAGGCGTGTCTGTATGCCTAATATTATAATTTTCCTTCACTCGAACTAAGACACCCAAACCTGTTACACAACAACACTTCTCCTTTACACAAAAAGGATAGTCTATGAAGATGTGGTGTGTGAAGGGTGAAGTGTACAGTATGCATATGGATGTGATGTTTAGGTGTCCAAACATAGTTTTAGTTTTCTTCAGAGTACGACCATGACATAGACTATAACTATGTTTTAGGCTAAAAAATATTTGAGTAATTGTTGAAATTCACCATTTGACAGACAGCTGAAATAAAATGGTGTTAAAAATTATCAACGTGGTTTTGTTTAGGTACAGAAAGGCTGAGTGAGCAGTAAAGGCATCAGTTTAGCGTCTGTGATTTTAACTCTTTTTACCTCACTTAAACAGTTACTTAATGTACAAGTTCATAACGTTCGAAGAAAAAAAAATATATGATCCTTTCTTTGAATGTAGATGTTCATAATTCACCACAGATGATATATACAGCCATGTGTCAGAAACGACCCTTACCACTGCGTCGCAGATCTCTGTGCAGTGGACTGGCTTCACAGAGCACCCTGTTCTCAGCGAGCTGCATCTTCCTCTGTTCTCCGGAGCGATTTGAGTCTCCGGTGCTCAGCAGAGCGCCACAGATCACCTGAATGAACTCGCTGAGGACGGTTCTGCTGGACTGGTGACCATTGTTGTGGTGGAAGTACGGCCACAGGTGCTGGACAAGATCATTTAAGTCTGGTTGTTGCTTGGCGTCATCTTTGCAGCTGTATATCAGTTCTCCACCCTGGGAGGGAAAAAAAACAAAAAGACGGTAAAACAAAAAGGTTTTAGATGCATAAAGAAGTGCAAGAGAGTCAGGTTACAAATGGTTTGACTTCGGCAGTATTTCTTTTTTTTTTTTTTTAAATAATGCATTTTAAATTTTAAGATTTAGTATTGAAAAGAATCTGAGTATTATTAAACCTTAAAGACAGACTTTACATTTGTCTAACATGGACTAAGTCAATGGTTCAAGGCTGCCATTGTGAGTGAGCCCTTAAGCAAATTTCTAAAAAGCATTTTAACAATCTCTGTACACACCTACAAACTTGTGCTTATCTCCCAAAAACACCATACCACAACTTAACTCAGAGCTGCTTCATTTTACACACGCCAACACGTCCAATATGCTTGTATTAATCAAAATAATTGTTAGCAGCAGGGGCCGAGAGATGTGCGTACAGGTGAATCTCTGCATGGCGCTCTTGTGTTTTATAGAAAGCAACATTATTGGATTATTCCATTTTGAAATGTGAACATAACAAATGTGACCCTTTTAGCCTTTTAGGGCGTACTGCTCATTTGAATTTTAATACAGTCATTGAATTTTAATACGAGTTGCTCAACTGATCATTTACAGGCAACAGATTCCAGTCAACAAATCAGTTCCTGAAGCCAGAATTAGACTCATCAGCCAACAACCAGGTCTTCTGGATGTAAATGCTTCCAACACCAGCATTACAAACAAGAAGTAGCATGAGTTAAACATGAAATGTAACATGTCTCATATTTAAAAACTGAATCCTAAATGACTCAACTTCTGCTGTTTTCGAACAATTTACACCAAGCTGTTGTTGAAGTATCCTCTGGATAACACATTACACAGATCCTCATGATCTCCTGACAAAAGTCAAACGAGCAGTAAGACAGTCAAGCTTGTCAGGTTTTCGGTCATGTCTGTTCCGTACCAGTATAACAACTCTGGGACCGGATAATGGGAAAATCCCTGCTAAACAAAGTGTGTAACTCTGCCCTGTCACCAGAGTTTTTCCTCACCAGTGTAAATTACAACAGGCCTCATAGTTTAACGTCTTCGCTCGGCTTCTAAAATGGGAAAGTTGACAAAATGCCACTTTTCATTTGCTTCAGTGTGCTGCCTGACACCACTTCAGTGGTTGCAGGGGCAGATACAATCAGATCAAATTCCACCTGCTAATTCCTGCACCATTTAATGCAACATTTCACAAACATGTGTAGTAAGTGACCAGGAATCACCAGGTAGCAACTCGATACGATATCACAATACCTGCCATAGGTGCCGATTCGATTTGTATCATGTACTTTTTAGATTCTGTTACAATTCTAAACAAACTTAGCAAATAATTCACCCCTACCAAACAGGATGATGTGCTACCTGCCAATGTGTGAATAGTTTAGAGCATGCCGTCTGCAGTGTGATAGAGGAAACACTACCTCAAATGCAAAAATATATAAATGCAAAATAATTTTCAGTGGTAAAGTGCTCGCCCTATCGCTCGGAGATCTCTAGTTCGATTCCCGGGTGATGCTGTAGTCTCCTGTAGCCCGGGGGCCTGGAGAAAGCTGATTGGCCGAGCTCTCTCACCACGCTGGGTTGGGAGTTACTTGGCACTCTCTCATCAAAAAATAAAAATAAATAAAAAAAATCAGTTTTGGGGTGTGTCAACACATGAATTGCCACACAAAAGAATCATGCGGCTTAACTAAATTTGTCATTTTTCCTCCATCTCTCACCAGTTAACCGTTTAAATAGCATCCTTGCATACAGGTAACCAACAGCACAACAACTCTGTAGATTGTGGCTACTCATTTTTAATTCAGAACTTGTTAAACCCAGCGGTGTAAACACTTAACAATAGAGTCCTATTGGGAAAAGAGGGAAAAAAACGCCTCAGCACAAAACCTCTTTTGTGTATCAGTGGGTGCGAAATATATTTTCCCCAGTCATGCACCAAGCAACAGAGCACTACTGACTATCCTGTATAATGTCCTATTCTTTTTTTCTGCTTGCTCATAAGACAGAGGCACGTGAATTCACAGGTCAAAGGCAGCGAGAAGTCCATCACCACCCCTGCCGGGAAAATTGTGTTTGCTCCAACTGCTGCATTAACTGAAAAAGCAGAAAAGTGCCTCCCATATCAGCACGGTGCTAGTCAAACAGTACATCAATTCTATGTGGCTAAACCATATAACCATCAGGTAAGGTAGTAAAATAGGCGGCGTTCTCAGAAAAATTATGAGGAACCGTGTTGATAAGCATACAGTGTATACGGAACAAACCCAGGGCTTATTATGTAACTAGCAAAATACTACTTAAAGAAACCTCTGGAGACTTTGCAGAAATGTCTGGTAGCAAAACTGTTATAATTACTGTTTCTAGTCCAAAATGGAGTAATCAGGACATCTGGTCAAACGAAGGTCACATTTTTAAGCATACTTTTTAGTCTTTGTCGAAGAAGTGTAGCCAAATTCACCTGGTAATTAAAACTGGTATTTGTTGCTATACGTCTCCACACTGTCCAGTTGTAAAATCAACTTTCTTTGCCATCCTTTTGAATCTGCTAGATATGAACATTCATGTGGTTTCCAAGTTGTAGGTCACGATGGGAGGAATTCATGCATTACTACACTTTTAAAATGTGACCGTTGCCTAGTTTTAAATCACAAGATATGCACTCCACCCACCACCTAAGACAGGGAAATCCCACCATGACAGAAGACTAGCACCAGAGTCTGGAATTGTACTAGTGTGATAATGCCTGGGTGGACATTTCAGAATGGTGATGTAATCGATAACTGGTGTCTCAGTCTCTCTTACATATGTAATACAGATTATTTCCATGGGTTTATAGGCTCCGACTTTCACTCTGAAGCTTTGTAATATGATGCATTATGATGATTTATAAACCCCCACAAGCCATTTTACTTACCTTGAAAATTTTCAAATTATTTTGTGGTTCTTCCAAAAGGTTCTTGATTGCAATATACATTCGCTGTTTGCTCCTACAAAAAAAAAAAAAGGAAATGCAAATTAGCGCATGCAGCTTCTCGTCTTCAAGACGTATAGGACACTTTGTGCAACAGAACGTATCACAAAGTTATATTTGTCCGTCATGCTTCGGTGAAAGCCAAAGATGGGAACCGTCCTTGTAATTCATGTTCATTTGTGAGTCATGTGGTAAATTATTAACCCAAAAGGCACCCATTACAAAAGGTCTGCTGTGGAAGAGTGATATGATTCTTATGTGGCTGGATAACAGAAGCCTGACCAAAGTTCATTCATTAACTTTGAGTTAGTGGTGGATCACTAAATGAAATCCTATATTAACAGTATATTTAAAATGGCTGAAGATGATTGGATTAGCTGTTCATTTGTATACAGTGAGTACGCTTTAGCATCAACTGGGCCCTAATAACTATTGATTACTGTAAAAATATAATAATAATTTAAAAAAAAATTATAAATAAAATCCTCTATGGAATCAATAAGCAGCCAAATTATCTATTACACACTTATATAATAATAATATATATATATATATATATATATAATAAATAATGTGCCTATGGTCGAGTAGTTGGGTATTTATCAGTTGATTGATTAGTTAAATGGGTCTCAAAATCCTACAACACAAGCCGTCATGACTTTAGCTCCTGTATATCAGGGTACTTGGCAGCGCCGACTGCTGTTTCAGTGCCCTAGAGCTTCCTGAGCCAGCAAACAGCCTGACATCATTATTCCTTTTGTAGGACTTCTAGAGACTTCCTCTTCAGGCATTATTAAGGGCCCACACAATTTAGGACTGAAATGATCTTTTTGTTACCACCAAGAGCCCTCTAACCCGTGCAGGTTCAAAGCCTTCGACTGTTATATGCATGTTTTTACAAGTCTATCTGGATAAGACTGTTTGCTAAATGACTAAATGTAAATGTCATTATTTCATTCCATCCAGCTTGTCTAGTGTTTGGCACGTGTGTTACTTTTCTCAACCTTGATACACACCTAGTTTGTAGGAGTACACTATACATCATACTTTCCTGGTACAGTGTGTGTGTGTGTGAGAATCATCCTTTCAGAGTGAGATAAGAAGTCCAGAAATCAATGAAGCATTTTTGTTAGTGATGGGAATCACAACAACATTATCTAATTTTTATGCTTTTAAATAATGCTAGCTTGAATCTGACTATTTTCAGTGATTCCCACAAGTCTGAAATATACTTGCAGTGTTAGCCAGCAGAACGGGCCAGCATTACCTGCCGCCAGCACAAAAGTGGTCTACCATATACAACAAACAAACACCCATGACTTTAACATAATATTTGATAAATTTCTATTAATTTAATATTTCAGAGATCCAGCCTACTAACGCTCCCCTCTATCTACCCATATGTGAAGAGGCTGGTGTCAGGGGTTAAGGCAATGGACTACGGTTCTGAAGGTCCCAGGTTCAAATACCACAACCACCAAGTTGCCACTGTTGGGCCCTTAAAACCCTTAACCTCGTGCTCAGATGTATAAAGAGAACGCTTTATAAGTCGCTCTGGATAAGGGCAACCGCCAAATGCCTAAATTTAAATGTAAGAGTAAGGTGAAGTAAAACTATTAAGAACTAAACACTCTATGGTGTACAAAGACAGCACTAACACCAGCCCTTTAAACCCAGAGAATTTTTATCCCTTTTATGTTTTTGCATTATGATGTTTTAATAAATTATATAGAGGGATGCAAAGTGAAACGGTGTTCCTCTGCAGAGCAAGTGTGATTGTTAGTACGCCCTTCTTATTCTTTTTATGGCAGCTGGACTCCCAGTACACCGTTTTCAAGGTAGCAGAAGAAACAGGTACAGGAGCACTAGCGCAATTGGGAACTGTCCGCTAGTTGTTAATTGATTGTGGGTGGCAACATCCTCATGGAAGGACGGGCAAATATCCTTGGGCAGCCATCAATATACTTCGGCAGTCCACCAAAGTCTTTAACCTTCACGGTCCATTTCTGACCACAGCAGTACTCATGGCTCGAGTTTTTTTTTTTGTTTTGTTTGTTTTTTGGTGGATCAACAGAGTGGGTACAAAAGGCTTATTAATGACTCAAACTTTCTTTGAAGCAACCTTTGCAGCTTCAGTGCCCTAGAGTTTCCTGAGCCACCAAAAAGCCTGACATCCTTATTCCTTCTGCAGGACTCGTAATGACTTCCTCTTCAGGCATTTTTAAGGGACCACACACAATATGGGACTGAAATGATACTTTTGTTACCATCTAGCCCTTGCAGGTTCAAAGCCTTCAACTGTTATATCCATGATTTTATAAGTCTATATGGATAGGATTGTTTGCTAAATGACTAAAATGTAAACACTGATTTTAATAAAAGAAGGGGTGGAAAGAAAAATTGGGGGGGTATGCTTAATCGAATTTGTTTAATAAAATATGTACTGAAGGAGTCAATGAATGTCTCTAGCCTTCATTGTCTGTTTCTGACCACAGTAGTACTCATGGAGTTTTTTTTGCAAATCTTTTTTTGCATTGCAAGTCTACAATGTTCATTATGATCTCCAAAAGCACTCACCCTGAGAAGAGATCCAAGGGGCAATATCTGCTTAACCTGTTCCACTTCCCATTGGCTACCTACACATGGAAAAACAAAACAAGACGCAGAAAGATTTGCATCACATTTGCAGCTAAGCTCAATATACACTAGCATAACAAAACATCAAAACTGCCTGCTATCATCATTAAATAAAGTATCACAATAACACGACAATGTGTTTAGTGACAGTACAATCACATTAAATTACAATGTCCATCAGTGAATGGACCGCTTCACGGTGACCGTTCCCAGCTGCCTGCTAATACAGAACAGAAAGCAGAAGCGTGGCAACTTGTTCCTGTTAGCATGTAGCACAGTTGCCTTATACTTTCCCTCACCTTAAAATGCTGATGCATACAAAATCGGCACACTTTACGCTTGCATTCCTTGGTAACGTGTCTTGAAAAGGGTAGAAATCCACATTTTGGCTGGGGGAAAATAAATAAATAACAATTACATTCATGGCCACTACCGAAAAAACCCACAAAATGCAATTAAGCAACTAGACCTTTAGTTCTTTGACTTTCTTTAGCTTAACTTCAGAAAATGCATCACTCTATCCACATTTCCACTGCTACAAACTGTCCATGATTAGAGTCGAGGCTTATGGCTTTTAACAGCATATGTCAGCTGCCTGCAGAGTGTCATGGCAATGCAAAAGAGACTTATGGTTTTTACCTTAATTTCTACACACAGAGGAGGTCGGAGATCTCCAAAGTGGCATGGCGAGAGGTGGGTGAGGTTGGGAAGGCACAGGCCACATCCACTGAAAGTGTCCATCACTTTATCGCACCGCAATTCTGCATGACAATGGGGAAAAAGTAGAAGTTCCTCAGTGCGGAACAGGAACTGGATTAACCCACAGAGAAGTAAAAGTACATTTAAACACTGTTAATGGTTTCCCAGAAGGCAGATGGTCACAGGGAACAGCCCGAGCTTACAGCTGGAGTTCATCAGTAGGACATGGAAAAATTTAAAAAATTAGCCAGGGGAGTTCTGTAAACATTTGCTTATTTGTTGAATGCCGCAGAAAACCAGTCTTTTTGACTAGCGAAGTTGACGCAATCAAATATCCAAATACTAAACAGTCATAATCAGAAGAAGTCTGAGCACTATCATTGTTTAGAGCCTTATGTAATTTGCAGAATGACTACATCTGGCTCATGTGAAGCCAATTCTGTGCATGTTTATATGGTGTGTACTGCTGCATGACCAGCATTGTCCAGGATGTTTATTCTAATGTGCAGCACTGCACTTCTTGCTTAGCTGGAAGTAGATTCGCATCCTGATCATATCTTAAGTTTGATTACATTTACTGCCTGGCCAAAAAAAACTCACTATTCCAAAAGGATCAAATTATTGGGCTGCCGCAAGCAAGGAGGAAAAAAAAAGAAAAGAAAAAAAAAAGAGATTTGACATTACTGGAACTGGATTAAAATTATGAAAATGGAAGGATAGTTCTGAACTGTCAACTTTGTGAAAGAAATGAAGATTAGAATTGGAGCAATAAAAAAGGTGGTCTGATGAAGTTAAACTGACCCTAATTCCAGGGTGATTGGTGCATGAGGGTAATAAAGTAAGTGCAGGAAGCGATGCACCCATCATGCTTAGTGGCCACTGTACAAGCCACTGGAGGCAGTGTTATGATCTTGTGCTGCTTCAGTTGGTCAGGTCTAGGGTCAGCAATGTTAGCTGATGACCTGAATGTACTGAATGACCATGATATCACATCAATTGATTTTTTTCCTTTCCTTATGGAACAGGCATATTCCAGGATTCAAATTGTGAAAGTGTGGTTCTGGGAGCATAAAGAGTCACTGTCATATGAACTGGCCACCACATTGTGCGCTGTAATTAAAGCTAATGGTAAATTAAATATTAGAATGTCTGTTACCTTTATTGTTTTTTTTTTTACTCTTTTTCTTTAGTTATGTGTATAGAGTGTTTTGTATGTTTCACTGAGGTGCTAAAAGCACAATATTTTATTCTAATGTATAAATTTACTCAGGTCAGATCTTACTTATATGCAGGCAGAAAGGTAAATATAGATACACAGTTACAGACATACGCAGCAATCAAAAAGTGTGAAATGGTTCCATCTGCTTCACATTCTTTACCTGGGCGTTCTTGCTGGATCTTTAAAGACAGCTGCCGTACAAAGTCCAAAGGGAGTTTAACAACTTCCTGTCAACATTTAAAACAATATGTTTCAGAACACTCATGGTTACACCCTGTGATCAAGCAAAGCAATCACAATTATTTGTTTAATCTTTCAAAAAAAAAAAAAAAAAAAAAACTTCGATCAACTTACTCCACTGTGCACATATTTCTCCCCCAACATGGGCTTCATGACATTTCTGCTATAATCCACTATGTTAACTATGTGCTGGAAAGCTTGCTCTGTTGTCTGCATGGGAGAAGAAGAGAAGATAAACCACGTCATGCATCTTGAAACACATGAGCTCCTTCACATGATTAACATCCAGCCTGACAGCCACATGTTTAAGGGAAGGGCAGAGTACGTAGGACTCAATGTTTATTTTACCACAAAATATTAATGGGATGAGACAATCGTGTACCTGATGCGTGTTTTCTGCATCTTCGGAAGGGTATTTCAAAAGCCGGAGGACTCTGGAGTGCTGAGAAACAAAAAGCACATGTCAGTGCTCAATTGATACAGCTCCATTAAAAGATAGCAGTTTGGTTTGATGAACTTTCTGTCTGATGTGAGCTCCTTCTTCGTGTCTATCCATGAATGGCTTTTAAGCTTTTTAATACATTTAGCCTAACTTTGAACTGAGATAAAGCTTTATGAATCAAGGTTATGACCATACATTATCTTAATAACTTAAACAGCAGTATTAATAACCATGTTAGAAGCAAACATGCTTTTGTCCACACAAAACACCACACCCACAGTTCTCTCTCAATCTGTGTGTCAGAACAAAGCTACAAACAAGTATGGTTAGTCTGTTGTTGTTTTTTTTGCCGGTTTACAGCTGGTATTTTCCAACACCAGCAGATAGAAAATATGTCAGAAACACAGTGCTAAAACGCACGCTAATAAACTGATTACCTAACTTCAGGAGACTAATCTAGTGCTCATGCAAATGCAGTTGTTAAAGCAGACTTCAATAATCAATAATATTTTGTCTTCACTGGTATAAATAACCATAAATAAATAAATAAATAAAAAAGGAGGCCCAAACGCATTGATTCGTAGAGACTTAATTCAAGAACCAGACCAAACACCACTCAACAGACATTTGGTCAACCCGGTATGAACTAGCTGTAGCAGAAGTGCACAAGCCAAGATTTCCTAAAGTCAGGTAAGTTAAAGAAAAAAAATCCACACTGAAACTCTTGCGTCTTATCTACATCTACCTCTGGATTTAATTTGGACAAAAATTTTGAGCTTCTTTTCTTTTTTAGTTTGACGTGTAGGTCTATTTTCACTTCTGCTAATGGTTTCCTGTATCACCCACAATGCTACCTGCTGACAGTGGCACAGTGGAATTTAGCCCTCACTTCAATTCAACCACGATAAAAGACACAGGCGCAGCAGAGCTCTAACCCTTCGGCCTGTCCAGTTCTCGCATGTCCTCACCTGTACAAACCTGATCTCAAAGCTTCAATTTTATCAACACTCCATCAGAAATGTCATAGTGCAGGACATCTCATCGTTCGTCAACTACCTGAGCAGAATCTCTACAGTGATCCGTGTCAGCACTGACTGGAACATGGCATCCAACATTTAACATCTCCCTTACATTAGATAGAGAGGTACATAAATACTTCATTCATCCCGAAGGAATTTCCAGAAAGGTGTCATTAATATGATATTAAACATCGTTAAAAACAGTAAAAGACAAAAGAAGGTTTTTGCATTGAATGTGTTTCTGGGTGGAGTTTTCTCATAAGCGTAGGTTGGTCAAATTCCTCTCATTTTGTTGTGGTTATTCACACATGACCAGTGTTCATTAAAAAAAAAATGTAAAAACATGAATATAAAAGGTCTCTCTTATAATACAAGAGATAATGTAAACTGTCATTTTTATAAACAAACAAATAAATGAAAAACAGCAAACTAAATGTAGTCTCTATGACTGGGTATAAAGGCTTGGGTTCTCTGTATATGACAAAAGCTGGGCAAGAATGAGCTATTTCTTAAAAAAAAAAAAAATTAATACAGAAGAAAAATGAAAGAAATTAAATCGTGGCTGTCTGATATATGGCTTTATCAGTAAACTGTGGAAGAAAATCAGAGCAGAATGATTTAGAGGATCTGTAAAGAGAACAGGCCAAAATGTAGGAAGGATCACTTCCTCTGTCTCCTCGGCATCAGACTAAACTTCAGTCAAACCATCTCTTATTAGAAATAAATTTACTGATCTGTTCATACTCAACAGTCGGGTCGCAGAAACTCAGGGTTTCACTCTACAACTGACACATCCAAATGATTTATCACGGGGGGGAAAAAGGCATCAAGTTAACGCTTTTAAGCTTACTTTACCAGGACATGTCTCTCTCTTCTCTCCTAACTGAATGAATAACACAAGGAGTGACGTCACAATCATATGGCGTAAACTTGGATAACTAAGTACTTATGATACCGGTTCAATCAATTTGAAATCGTTCTAACAAACTTAAGAACATCTATTTAACAAAATGTCTGAAGTGTAAACAGTAAGTAAAGACTGACGAAGTGAGCAGATGCTAGTCAGTGATGTGTGTGTGTGTGTGTGTGTGTGTATAGAATAAGGCAACGTAGCGCGTGACACTCTAACGCTTCTTAGCAACTTAGCTAATGTTAAAAACTAAACCCTCAAACTTACAAACTTACAAACAAAATAAAGCTTCAACGTATATTAATGTGATATCTCTGGCAGCCCTGTTTAGTTAACACACCGGTTTGGTTAAACGCTAGCTTTGTTTTTGTTCCACTTGAAGCGTGTGTGTGCTAATTAGCCGAGGCTAGCCCTGTCTCTGCCTGTCACGATTACCTGGATGTGAGAAACAACAAGGCTCTTGTTCCCTTCGCCGTGGTATTTCCAGTCGTTTTCGTCCATTTTGTCTAGTTCCATAACACGGCGGTGAGTACGGGGTGTTTCGTGTTGTTACGCTGAAAAAATAAGAATGCAAGTCTGACACTAACAGCTGACTTAGGCCAAGCGCAAACTTGGAGAAGTGGAGCAACCCAGGCGCCGCCGGACTCCTCACCCACACTGAGGAAGGCAGAGCGCGTCGGCCACCGCGTCATCAAGGGCACGCGCTGTCTTCACTCCGATTGGCTCCTGGAATTGAGACGCGCGTTCTGATTGGTTCGTCGCTCCAGCTGAAAAAAAAAAAAGAGGCCAGGTCCGGGAGAGCAACCAATCCGAACGCGCGTCTAAAAAGAGGCGTGGACAACCAATCACAACGCGCGACTGAATTTTTCAGTTGATGTTTGTAAAAAAAAAATAATAATAATAATAATAAATAAATAAATAAACCATTTTACTGTGCAATAGGTTTCACATTGGCTGAGTGGTTAGCACTGTGGCCTTGCACCTCCAGGATGGGTGTTGAATCGTACCTACAGTGTGTGTGTGTGTGTGTGTGTGTGTGGAGTTTGCATGTTTTCATCATGTTTGATGGGTTTCCTCTGGGTACTTCGGTTTCCACCCCAGTCCAAATACAAAGACATGCATTATTGGAGTTGCAAGATGTCAAGGTCCTCAGCAACACAACTTTCCTTTACAGCAAAAATTATTTTTGCATAATAAAACCTTTGTTGTGTACATAGCATAGTCTATGTTTAAATGTTATTATTTATTCAACTTCAGTAACCCCACCTAGTCAGAGTCACAGGGGATGCAGACTATCTCAGAAACCCTTGATGGTGGTGGGACCATGCACACACACACACACACACACACACACACATGCCTGGGGCACCTGTCTGGTGTCTTAATGTACTCAAACGAAAAATATCAGTAGAAAAATGAGAGCATACAGCGTTTTACATCTACATATTGTTGCATATGTAGCATAGTTTGAATATCCTCATATTCAAAGGTTGTGAGGATGTGAAATTTATTTTTCCCAACTTGAGTGTCAATATATCCTTAAATAACCCTCACATAAGGATTGCCAAGTATAATTATTTTGCCAAACGTCTTCCTGTTTAAAGAGATTAATATTAGAGATTAAGCTACCTGGTGCGAATAAAGAGGAAATCTGAGGAGACCTTGCAATGTACACAGCAGAGATCAGGTTAATGTGGTGCACGAAGTATTCTACTTTTACCACAATAAACAAACCCGTCATGCAGAGCACATTTGTATAGTCAATTCATTTATATTCCGGAAGTCATCTGAGAACAGTGGTTGGTGATAGCTCCACCCCTGCTCTATGAAGGTGTGATAATTTATCATCTTGTTATAATTCATCTTTACATAGTCCCACATTTCTATAAGATAACCTTCAATAATAACATAAGATGTCAAATGAAATGTTATTACAATACAAAAAAAATTTTGACCTTAAATTCATGTTAATAAATGAGTAAACAGATCACCATATGCTACCTTTGTGCAAATATTTTTTGGGTGGCCACTGACATGGTAGCACAGCGATCACCAATATGAATGGATCAGCATATTCCTCTGATGGTCTCTTATCACTGACGTGCGTGTTGGAAGTACTAGAGGGTTAAAATGTTGCATAGCAACGAATGGGCCACACCTAAAACGTTACTGTACCTCAAATCTTACACAGAATTAAAATATAATATAAAATACACTCTACAGGAAAAAAACTTGAAGCATCCTCTTTATTCAAATGTAAAAAAACATGTACACATTTTTACAGGTTTTAAAAACAAGCACTGTATCAAAATATATCAACTTTTCTCAGTCTTTAA
>JAQMYG010000016.1:10686609-10698955 GCA_030014215.1 Clariallabes teugelsi
AGAAAGAAATAAAAATCAGGAACCATCATGGAGTTAGAAAGTGTTCTAAAACTTTTGAACGGTAGTGTGTATATATACTGTATATATATATATATATATGTATGTGTGTGTGTGTGCATGTGTGTGCCCAGTGATGGATTGGCACCCCATCCAGGATGTACCTTGCCTCATGCCCAAAGTCTCCTGGGATAGGCTCTATGCCCCTGCCACCCTGTATACAGGATAAAGCGGTATAGACGATGAGTGATTGATTCAGTATTACAGCATGCCACCTGTAGGATTCTAGAGGAATGGCAACATTTTACCACCTCAAATGCTAACATGTAAATAAAATAAGTCTAGTCGTTATAGTTATAATAGGTGGTAATGATGGTGGGTTGTTTATATTGTTATATAATTCAGGTATAAGTTTATGAATTACTTTAAACTTAAGTGACTACTAAAGAACTGAACATGATTTGAAGCAGTTATTTTAAAGTTTCGGGTGAATACATTTCCTTTTTTTTGGCAACGTTAGTTTCCTTTCCTTACTGCTAATGTTTTGCCTTAACAGAAACTTATTTTTGTTTGTTCAGGTAATAAATCAGACTTAACTGAAGAGCGTGATGTTTCTTTTGAGGAAGCTCAAGCAATGGCTCACCAGCTGGACTTCATTAATGCAATCGAGACCTCAGCCAAAGACTCCAGCAACGTGGACGAAGCATTTAATCAAATGGCAGCCGAGCTGATGCTGAGACACGGCGGGCCCGTGTTCAGAGACAGCGTAACCGACAGTTTCAAGCTCAACAGCAAGGATGTGAACGGTGAAGCCTGGAGCTGTGGCAGCTGCTGATGCCGTTTCTTTTTTTTACATTGTTATTCCTGTTCTTAGCCATGTCGGCCTGTAATTCATCACAAATCTCCTTTGTGTGAATTGTGGCTTAATTGTCAGAGTTGAAAGAATTATCAACATTATTGATTACCTGACTACCACTTTGGTTTCAGGAAGTGGTAGTCGGCCATATCAGAAGGTAAAGGCTGTAGTGGAAAATGCACAGAAATGATTAAAGAAGCTGCTGCTTGAATCTTATCGGAACTTTGGCAATCCTATTACGATTATAATAAGTGATTGATCAGGTTTCAGTCATGTTTGAACCACTTTCGATTTGACCTGCCTGAAATTCTCGAATGAGCTTCAAATTAGATGTAGTTACAGTAAGTCCCCTACAAAGAAACATTCGAGTTACAAACTTTTGAAGATACGAACATGTGTTTGTACTTGTTTAAGTGTGGAGGTTAACTCAATATGTCCGGCGTACATTGTCACGTACTGTACATGCAGCGTGCACCCCAGGATGTCTCGAATCAAACATCAAAAGCAGCTGGTACTGCTAAGAAGCACCAAGCAATAACGATGGAGATAATAATTGTGAAAATAATTGAGAGAATGGAGTGAGTTGAAAAGATGGCAGACATCGCTCATTCTTTTAACATAAAACGTTCAACTGTCGGCACGATTCTACAGAACAAGGAAAAGGTCATGGAACATGTTTGTTTTATACTGTGTACAGCCAATGTGTTAGTATCCTAGTACCTACACAATGTTTGTTGGACTTGCGAACAAATTGGACTTACGAACGAGCTCTCAGAGCTAAACTCATTTGTATGTTGGGGACTTACTGTATATTTGTTTAAAATTTTAATCAGTCTGTTGTTCTTGGAAGTAGAATAAAACTACTCCACTGGAGAAATTCAGCAAACATATTTAACACCTGATTGTTAGTCCTAAACGTGCTTTGCTGAGGTACTTTTATTTAAATATTTATTACTACAGTTACAGTACCAGTCAAAAGTTTGGACACAAGTTTGGATTTGTTTTTTCTACATTCTAGAACAATACTGGATTTTATTTCCAAAACCACAAAAGCTGTTCTGTCTACAGTAGGTCGGCTGTTCTGGAACAGTTCTTGTAAGAACAGTTTTACATTTTCAAAACCTATCAAGCAGCATGATGAAACTGGCTCTCATAAAGACCATCCCATGAAAGCAAGACCAAAACTTACCTCTGCTGTAAAGGAGAAGTTCATTTAGGCTTGCCAGCCTCAGAAATCACCAATTAACAGAACCTCAGATTACATCTTCAATATCAACAGTTTGAAGGAGATTATTGCACATTTTGGATGCCTTCAGCATTGGTTTACAATGTAGAAAGGAATAAAAATCAGGAATGACCATGTGTCCAAACCTTCAACTGGTAGTGTACATCCCAGTGAGCACCATCTAACCAAGAAGTGTACACAATGTGTACTCCTTACTTCTCCTCTTGTACAATAACGGCATTGCTTAGTACTGTATGTTCACTTTAGTTGAACATTTCATATCCTACACTCACCTCAAAATACCGCCCAGTTCAATACCTGCACTTTCAGCTTCATAAATTAGCCGAATAAAATCTGACTTGAAATAGCATAGTACGTCTGTTAGATCTTAAAAGATGAAGTAAAGTAAGAACGACCCTATATTTTTATATATTTTGTTTCTAATATATAAACTCTGGGTCATATTTCCTGTTAGCAGCTTCTACAGTCAGTAAGTCAGTTTTGATAGATAGCAGTATACTTAGAGATTTTAAGTATTTTTTAAAATACATTTTTTATTGATTTATTAGGATTTTATCATATCAGTGTGTCATGAAGATACTAGAAGAGAATCCACAAACCTGGCCATCATTACAGTGATTTTGATATTTGAGATTACTGAACAAATGAATGTGGTAGTGCGGTTTACATAATTCTAAACTGAAAATTCTAAAATAAAAACAAAACGGACATCAAACATACACCGAACATTAAGCCAGATATTGTGTCGGTTCCCCTTGTGCTGCCGGGGCAGCTCTGGTCCTATGAACATAACTCCACAAGAATTCTAGGGGTGTGGGTTGCAGGATGTGCTCCGGACTAATCGGACTAACTTGTCCAGCATATCATATGGGTACTCAATCGAGTTGGGATCTGTGGAGTTTGGAGGCTGGGTCAGTGGGCCCTGTGTGTGGTGGGCTGAGGTGCACTGGGTGTTCTGGTGCCTTTCTGTTGTGGCCAGAATTTATGTTCTTATGGTGGTTTGTGCTGCTTTGGTTTTTCCTTTAGGATCGGATCTGACAGGATTGGACTTTGGTCCCCATGGGTGCCCATGATCTTGTCACCAGTTTGCTGGTTTGTCGTTGGTGATCTATATTGTTCATGTTATAGCTGATCAAAGTAAGTGGAACATTGTACAAGCAGAATTTTGGCCTAAATTATCACTCATAAAGCCCATAAAATCTGCTTGTTTGTCTATTATGGACTGCCTGGTATACGAAAGATGCTCTGATCCAACATTAAGATTTTGGGTTTGCGTTCAACACCTATCTAAAACACTTGGATCTCTTTTGATGAATTCTCTAATCCAGTCTACTGTGGTACTTTAGTTTACAGTTCTTAAATCAATTTTATCTGTATAGCACTTTTGACCGTAGACAAAGAAACTTTACAGAAACCTGGGCTTAGATTGAGACTTCTAACAAGTAAGCCAGAAGTGACGGGGAAAACCTGTGTGTCGACTGACTTGTCTTATAACACCTCGCCTTTGAAGAGTTTTGACCACTGAAGCTTCAGAGAGTCAACTCTATTTTCTGAGAAATTCATATCAGCTGCACTTTACTTAGAACTCTGATGTTGGTGTTGTATAAAACGGTGGTATCTTCACTGCATATACGTACATGCTTTATGGGTCTAACTATATAAGTTATTCTGTTTATACAGACTTTTTTTTACATTCCTCAAAACCTAGATGTCTGCCAAAACAAACTGGTTTTCTATCGTGAAACGCTCTTTGTGCTCACTGGGATATTTACACAAAGACAATGGAGTATGAGGTGTCTTTATAGTATTAAACTGGAAACATGTTGAGCTTATAGGTTTAAAAACCCTGGCTTTAGTCTTAGCATTAATTAATTTATATTAATTGTATATCTTTTTATCATAAAATGTTTATTAAAACAAATATAAGGAAAAGCTGGAATAAAACAAGGATGAAATTGATGCTTTTCTCATGAATGGAACTCTCTTTAGCCTACAGTAATGTTTTAGGAGATGTTAAAAATATGAAGCTAAAGTATTGCTAGTGAGTATACTGAATTACAGAGTGAATTTGCAAAACCTTTTTCCCCCGAATACATTTTTAAAAATTCCATAGTTTTCTTTTTTTTTTTGCCCAGTTCCATAGACTGGGTAAGATGTGAGGGGCCATATAATTGATTAAGAAATTTTTATTTCTTATTTTCTTATTTTCATTGATGTTATGCAGTAACCTAATAGAAGGTTAAACGCATCTCAAGCTGCATATTTATACTATTTATGTCCAATTGTTTTTCATGAACTAAGGTTTAAAAGTCATTTAAATACGTGCTTAATATTTCTAATATACTTTTGATAAAATATAAAGTAATTTTACTGTTTTGAGAAGATTGATCATATTTTGGATTTTTGTGCCAAATTGTTTATACTCCATTTTGGATTTAGAGCCAGTGATTTGAATGGTAAAACAATTTTCCTGATTTAGTGCAAGTGCCTTTAATACAATTTGGAAATTGTTAGAATGAGGTAGTGTTTTTCTAGGTATTTAAGCTGTAACTATGCATTTTTATCACAATGTTTGATCAAACAATTACATTTTTCTTCCACAAGTGACATATTTCTTTGTATGCACAATAATTTACTGTTCTAAAATATAGGTGAATATTGAATTTCCAATGCATTATTTTATGAATAAAACTGTTGAAGCATAAATGCTTGGTTATTTGATTCTTTGGGGGGGAAATGCAGTGGGGGAAAATAAGACGTTTATTTTGTACTTAAAATGTTGCATTAACCATTTAGGAATTACAATACAGCCAATTTATACACAGTCCTTCCATTTCTACCGGCTCCAAAACAACCCATGCACATCACCAATTGCTGTTTTTCAGCTCTGAGCTGCTTTGCCAGGGTTTTACTGCAGCTGTCTTCAGTTGCTGCTTGTTTGTGAGTCTGCCTTGAGCTTTGTCTTTAATAAGTGAAAAGCATGCTCAGTTTGAGAGTTGCAGCATGAAGAGCTATACAGAAAACAATAAGCAATAACACATCAATCAACTCCATTTCCAAACCTCACACATGTAAAACACATGCAAAAAAGAGGCCCAGAGATACATGCTTAAATTTTTTTAACAAATCAGAACTCTATTGGAACAATATTCTTTGGCCAGATGTAGCAAATATAATATGAAGGTGGGAGCATCATGATATTGTGCTGCTTCTTTGCAAAATGCTTGACATCTTCCTATGGTGCATCCTGGTGCCATCACACACACACACACACACACACACACACAGCTGTCCACATTATCTAAAAGAACACCTTTCTATCATAGCCAGCATTAACATTTTATCAGCAGTTTGTGCTTCTGTGGGATCGGGACAGAAGGGCCAGACTTCACTACCCGTGCACATCAAAGAACACTCAGCGCCTGTGACCCTGTTGTTGGTTCACTGAATGTCCTTCCTTTTGGTAGGTACGAACCACTGCATACCAGGAACACCCTCCAGTTTTGGAGATCCTCTGACCCAGTCGTCCTTGCCCTAGTCAAGTCAAGTAGGCTTTTATTGTGATTTCAACCATATACAGGTTAGAAATCAACCATATATCTCCAAAACTGGAGACATCTTGGACAAATCTATGCTTCCAATTTTGTGGCAACAGTTTGGGGAAGGCCCTTTTCTATTCCAACATGACTGTGTCCCAGTGCACAAAGCAAGTACCAACCCAATAAAGCACCTCTGGGCTGAAATGAAACAAAGATTGTTAGCCAGGCCTACACTCATAAATGCTCTACAAAATGAATGGGCATGAATTCCCACAGAAACACACTAAAATCTTGTAGACAGACTTCCTAGAAGAGTGGCAGCTGTTATAGCTGCAAAAGGGAGACCAACTTCACACTGAAGTGTACGTATTTGCATTGCAGTTTTGGCCAAATACTTTTGTCCATATAATGTATATTGGCACTCATGTTATGAGTAGGATGCAACTTTTCAATAAACTGTATGCCTTTATGCTTTCAGGGAATTATTTTTATTTCATCTTGTTACCATTTATCACCATTTCATTTTTCATAATACCTTGAAACAGTTTTGAACGGAACAGAAATTTATCACTCATTCATCTCTGCTTCAGTGGTATCGCCTTCTTTTAGTGAGCCTTTAACATTCAGCTATGAGGTCACCTTCCTAGCCTGTATCTTTAGGATTAACACTGTGTATAAGAAACAAAATGAGATTAATGAACAGTTTACGTGCCACTACAATGTGCAAGAGGACAAAACTATATATTATATACCACACGTCTTGCAGCTGTGTAAGGCACTGTAAAAGAAAGTGAGACCCTAGTAAGTCAGTGGTGTGCTCAGTCCATACATTAGTGCAGAAATGTTACAATAAGTTAATAAACGAAATACAAATAAAGTAAAACCTTAACAGTATGGCAGTATAAATCTCAGCTTATAAGATTTAAAAATAAAGACTTGTGAACAGTTGTAAAGGTAAATTAAAAACAAATAGTTATTGACCGAAGGCTGATTTAATAAAAAAATATATGTATATAATAATTAAAAATAATAATAATAATAATAATAATTACAGTGGTACCTCAGCATATGAACGGCTCAACTGTCATCTGAAGAACAAATATTTTGCCAGAAATTTGTCTCGCCATGCGAAGCATTTTTGGCACATGAGCGACCGAGCTAGTTGCGCGTACTCCCGGGTTGCAAGTACGTCTGGGAGCTGTTCAAAGGTTTGCATCAGTATAAAGCCAAGTGCAGCAAGTATTTATTTATATTTATTGCGAGATTTTTTTGCATTTTTTTGTAAGATTTAGTGAAGACATAGCACCATGGGTCTCAAGACTGTTATGAAGCACGTGAGCAAGAAGAAAACGGAGCCACCTGCAGTTGTATTTTTTAAAGCAGCCGGTGACAAGAGGTAAATAAATTAAGGTTATATGAAGTTTAATGTTTAGTGAGAACATTTTATTTAATTTACATGTTTTTCCAAATGTTTTAATTGTTTTTATATGTAAAAATATAATTATAGTGTTGAAAACTGGTAATATTGGTAAATATTTGGAACGGATTACCTGCATTTACATGCATTTGGAAAATGCAATTCGTTTCACAATAAGAAATTTCGCCTTAAAAACTCACCCTTTCAAACTGATTAAATTTGTATGCTGAGGTACTACTGTATGATTATTATTATAATTATTAGGATTAAAATATTTGTTAAAGATCAAAATAATAAAACATGAAATACAATAAAATAAAATAATGGCAATACCTTTAAAATAAATGCTAAAACCTGACCTACGCGTTATAACTGAAATGACCAAGTTGGTCTATGCTAGTTTTTTTGTTAAGCTACTGCAAATTGTGAAGACAAAATAAAAAGTGTGTAGTTAACATACAGTACTCTAAAATAAAAAATGACCAATTCATGTATTTTGTCTGGTCCTAGTGTGACGTTATTGTCTTGTAAGCCTTTATCATCGCTATACGTGTCTAATTTACCACAGTATCTTGTTGTGCTTTACAGACTTATTTCCTGTCTATGAGATATTTACTGAAATAAAGTTACCTGAAATGACAAAAGAGAAGAAGCGCAAGCTTCTTGTATTCAGTGTTTTTATGTGACTAAACCCCTGTCGGAAATTTTTCCATTTCGAAAATGAGTTCGACAGCAGCGTGGACATCCTGGACGACGTGGCCCGGCTCGATCAGCGCAGGCTCGAAGCGGAAGTCGCGATGTCCGTGGAACGCAGTCTCTTTAATGCACTGGTTGGCGTCTTTGAGCAGCTCCGTGTGCGGGTTATACACACCTGTACACACCAGGATGGACTTGCAGGACGTGGCAGAAGGAGACGCTAACTCGCTCTCCCAGTCGTTGTCCGTGTCCTCGTCTTGAGGGACCAACGCTCCCGTGCCGGTCAGAGCTTGTTGCATGGCTTTGCCACACTTCCTGGCCAGCCGTTCCTCGAGGTAGCGGTTGTAAAGATTAGCACCGTAGATGTCCGTCATGAGGTTGTCCCTAATGTGGGCAGAGGACATAATAAATAAAGTAATAATGTTCCGTTTGGGTTATGTGAACGAGGAGTCAATCGATTATCGGGCCGGCCAATTATCAATGGCAATATTTCGCTTTTTTGGCAATTATGGGTATCTGTAATTATTATTTTTTTAATCTGATTGCTAATAAAATCTATTAACTAAAAATGTGCTATTTCGGCTCTGATGTAGCTCCTTTATGGTCACTGCTGTGTGGTCGCCACTAACCACCTATCAATGCTGAAGAATGCCACAAAAATGTGTTACAATTTTGCAGACTTAAGCAGCAACAGAAGCGTGTGGGCTTTCTTTAAAAAAAATAATAATAATAACAATTCATAACTGTGTAAGGAATACTCCAACTGTCCAGCAACCTCTGTACAACATTCAACATTCACTTGTACGGAGAAGGATAATTGGGAACCGTTTGTGGAAACAGAACCGGTTTCTGTCCTCTCGTGTACATACTGTGTATTTATTATCAGTAACTGAATGTGTTTATAGAGCAAATTTACACATGATGTTTTATGAAGGAAATTTTCGGTATGTGTGTTTGTGTGTGTATTCCAAACAAGGAATAATATAAATACATTTACAGGTTTAAGTAAATTACTACATAATCTTTCTTTACTATATGTAAAATTATTCTCTCTTTTTTTTTTTTTTTTTTTTTTTTAACAAGAATCATGCAACTACAGTACAACAGTATCTAGTGTTACACAGAGAGGTGTGACAAACAAACAAGCCCCTAGTGGAGGTTTCTGGTGCCATGTTGTTGAGACAGGTCAGATGAGAATTGGCAGATTGCTTCGAGATAACAGGTAGGCTGTGATAACCCAGATAACCATTCTTTACCACAGTGGGAAACACACAAGAAATTTTGAGCGCTTTGAGGTGTAGTCTTATGATCTACAACAGATGATGACCACATTTGAGACTACAGTGGGCACAAGATTACTCAACTTAAACTAAACCCTAGATGAGGCATGTCTGTCTAAAACAGGGTATCATTCACGCCTATAAATAAGACCAGTGGTTCTTAACTCCGGTCCTGAAGGACCGCTGCCCTGTACATTTTAGTACTTTCTCAGCTCCCAGCACACCCGATTTAACAAATTAACAGCGTTTTTTCAATTGAACTGGGTGTAATAGAGTAGGGAAAACGCAAAACAAATATGCAAAAAGTAAGGCTGACAACCCTTGAATTATACTAGCCAGTCCTCCAGTCCCTTTGCTGACATGTGGTTCTGGTAGGTGGGATGAACCTGGAAACCCTGGGGCCTGGAGCCTGTTCCAGGGGACTCGAGCATGAGTTAGTGTACATCCTGAATGGGATGCCAATCCACTGCAGGGCACGCAAGCTCACACTCACCCACACACTGTGGGCAATTTGGAAACACCAATCAGTTTACCCTACATGTCCTTGGCCTGTGGGAGGAAACCAGAATACTTTAAGGAAGCCAACCAGGCACATGTAGAACATGTGAACTGTGTCGGAACCACTATACTAACCACTATGACTAATTACAAGTCATATAATCTGTAGGCCTCTTTAAATGGGGAAGGACGAGATCATCCTGCTGCATCTCACTCACTCATCGTCTATACCACTTTATCCTGTATTCAGAGTCGCAGGGGACACGGAGCCTATCCCAGGAGCCTCAGGACACGAGGCGGGGTATACCCTGAACAGGATGCCAATCCATCGCAGGGCACACAGACATACACACTCATGCACTCATTCACACACTATCAATTAACCTAATCTACATGTCTTTGGACTGTGGGAGGAAACCGGAGTACCCGGAGGAAACCCACCAAGCACGAGGAGAACATGCAAACCCGAACCCGGACCCTGGAGGTGCAAGACAGTGCTAACCACTACACCACCGTGTCGCCTTCTGCTGCATCTATACTGTATAAACAAATAGGTGCTTGACTCGGTTGGTTTAGGATTGTGGCTTTTATCTGGTTTTTATAAGCTGGCTATTGGGCCTCATGTAGCAAGTTCACCAAACATTCTTAACTATACTGTACCAATCTGTTCTTACCCAGGTAAGTTGAACAATAAGTTCCACTTGATCTTGACTCTGGAGGTGCATTAAATTAGCATGCAATTAGCATAGTTAAAGCCACTAAGCACCAAATGGCAAGTGCATGATGTGCCATGTGCAATTTGGGCTAATTGGCATTTCCAAATTGCCCGGAGTGTGTAAATGAGCATGTGAGTGCATGTATGTGTGATCCCTGAAATGGATTGGCACCCCGTCCAAGGTGTTCCCCACCTCGCGTCCTTAGTCTCCTGGGATAGGCTCCAGGCCCCCCGTGACCCTTTAAAGCGGTATAGACGATGAGACAGTGAGTGAGTGAGATGCAGCAGGATGACCTCGTCCTTCTCCATTTAAAGAGGCCTACTGTAGATTATATGGCTTGTAATTAGTCATGTTCTAAGTGGGTTTGTTTATGGCAATCAGAAACGGTGCAGCACACATTCATCTGCCTCATTAAATAGATCTGTATGATCTCTAAAAACATGCACTCTGGGGAAGCCCTGGATGGACGAAGTATCACACAGCAATCTGTAACCCGTCCAGAAGGGTTTTTATAGCCTTAATCAGGATCAGTTGACCGCAAATTAAACGATTCAATCATAGAATAATCCAACTTTAATTACATAATGCATTTTTTATGTTTCTTAATTTTAAAACTATGTTTCTGTGTATTGGACAAACAATTTGCAGACTATAAAAAAGATCTCTTAAAGTAGCTACAGTAAGAGGAGAGCAAAATGAAAACATTGGTGAATAATTGTATGATTAAAATAAGAAAAAAATTGTATATGAAGAAAATTTGGTTTGTATATCATTTCTTGCATGAGGGCTATTGTGTATCATGTAAGAAAAGATTTATTTATTATTAATACTAATCTTCAATGCTTCAGGTCCGAAAGGATGTTTATTGATTTAATACTGAATAAAAGCAGAATAGTTTGGAAGCTCATGTAGGCTACTGTATGTCTAAAAATAACTTCAAAAGGTATTTTTTTCATAAGATAAATGCAAATTATAATGCAGAGCTTTGGCTCTCAATTTACAGTTATTAGCTAGAATTAGGTTTCTTTTAATCAATTATGGTTAATGAAACTTGGCTGATGTTAAACATCTCTTGGAAACTTCAGCGCCTTCATATATTGTAATTAGTCATCTATATATAGTAAGTAATTTTCAACAAACACGATACAAATCAAAATGCAGTAAAATAAGCCAAAGTCAAGAAAGATTAAAGGCCACTGGGTGTACATCCATACTTCAAGTACTGTAGAAACGTTTTTATTTTATTCCCTCCACATAAGTGTATCTTGTTTTAAGATCCCTTTTTGAAATACTTTAAAGTGGAAAAGATTTCTCTCCATAAGGATTCGGCGAAGATTAATATAAAACAATCATAGAGTTGAGCTGTTCCACTTCCCACTGAAAGCTCAATGTTGAGATCTTCTGTTCAGCTGTATGATAAAGTGGCCGATTTAAGTCCCTGGTGCGTTTCTGTGTTAGATTTTAATGTCATCTGGTCTGGCTAATTCTTTATTTCTCGGGAAATAAAACCCAGCCATTAGGAACCCCTAGTTTTACTTAATGAAAACTGCGGATGATAAAAATGATAAAGTTGTAGAAATGTAAAACATTGATATTAAGATATCTAGCATCAGGGTCAGATCTACATACAGTATGGTATGGTATACTCTATGTAACATATTAGGTCTACAGTTTTAAAGTGAATTTACATTGCAGGATTCCAAGTGATAATCAAATTAGCTGTCAGCGAGTCACAGAAATATGAGATACAAGGACGTGAGGGTGTGATGCCAGCGAGACAGAGATAGTTTCGCCATTGCTACTGAACTTAATCAAGCTTATGCATCTTTAACAAGCATATAATTAACCCTCATGGCTGCTGGTGATAGCTGGAGTGCATTATTAATATGTAAATATTACATTTACGCAGTTTATTACCCACATATACGCAATAGAGGGATGTCAGGTAATAACACTATAATGAACAGGTAGTGGGTAATCTTCTAGACAATCAAATAGCAATGTTCCAGTTTAACTGATATGAAAAATGACACGGCTAGAACATTAAGAATGAACATTTGTAATTTGAATATACTAGTCTATATCATTTGAATGTATATTA
>JAQMYG010000016.1:10700781-10721094 GCA_030014215.1 Clariallabes teugelsi
AACGGAATCACTGCTGTAAAGTAAAAATAAAACAAATTAACCTGCACTTTACCTTTGAAAAGAATTGTGACAGAGCAGTGTTTCTGTGTAGAGCAGAGAGAAAGAGTGTGTGTCTGTGAAGGCGAAAGTAGGAGGGGCCTGTGTGTGTGTGTGTGTGTGTGTGTGCGCGTGGGTGGCAGGGTGTCCAATGACGTGGACGCACACAGACACAAAGAGCAGGCTGAGCTAGAAAATGGATTTTTAACCTCTCTAATGAGACTTTTTTTTTTGCTTTACATGTACGCTGTGCATACACGCATACAAACACAAAATAAAATATGTTTTACGCGTACACACACACACACACACACACACACACACACACGTGTTCACAGTGTTATAGTACACAGTACACGCGTGCACAGATGTTGATTATACCAGTAAGAGACGAGCACTAAGACCCAGCAGGGGAGACAATTACCCACAATTCCACAGCACAAGAGAGAGAAAAACCGGTGGCTCAGTTGTGATCACGTGACGCTCGGCATCAAGACAAGAAGCGCATGCGTGATACATGTTACTCTGTACTCGTAAACCAAGACTTGTTCGTTTTCCAAGTCAAAATTTATTAAAAATCTTTGCTCGTCTTGCGGAACACTCACAAACCGTGTTACTCACAATCCGAGGTTTCACTGTACTTGCTACTGTATATTTGTAATTTCCTTTGGGATTAATGAAGTGTCTATCTGTCAGTCGATCTATTTGAGTTTTGTGTAAAAAGATGAATATAAGACGATTACCCCACAGCGTAGAGTGATGTGATTGGAAATCTCCAGCCTCTCTCTTCGGCCTGTGTTCTGATCAGATACTCAGCATAATGATAAGTCAGCTCGCTGGGTTTTCCCATAAGCGCCTCGTACTTCAACTCCCGGCCTGTGATCTTCTTGTAGATGTTCTCCAGGCATACCATGAATGTGCCGTGACCAATTCTAGCAACAGGATATTTAAAAGAAATTTAAATATTTAATAAGCAGCAGGGCGAACCTTAGATAGGATTTGTGCTTCATGCAAAACACTTCTGCTGGAAGACTAAAACACTAAAGCTAAAAAAATGGTGCCTTTAGTCAGCGTGAACACTATTAAATTATCATTTGATCTCAAAACATTCAATAACACCTGTTCCTGTTAAAGAACACACCGTAACAGGATCACAAAGAACATGGAGTTATCAAAACAAGCCTGGGACAGTTCTGTAAAAGTATTAGTCATGATTCGGGTGTGAAAGCCACACTACAAACTTTTAGTTCTAATTGAGTGCCAGGAAGCCTTCAAGGCCTTCGTCAACATGGTAATAAAAACATAATATTAAACCTACAAGCTAATCGGGACAAAGCAAAAGTACAGATTTGGTACAATCTACTGCTATCCATAAGATAATTTCACATTATCATCATCCAACGAGCTATTTTTGCATATGTTGTAGGGTTTCTGTTACTTTGTTCACCCAAATTGCTAAATGTAAGGATTACATTACCTTGGAGCCTGGGCTTCTGCCATCCACATGAGGTCCATGTTACATGCTAAGAGAGGCAGGTGGGAGGAGTGGGATGTTTCATACAGGTTACTCAGATTGCCACAAGTCAGTAGGACATCGATAATTAGCTGTAGGTTGGTCTCCCACCTAACTGGCTCTCCAAAGAGGATCACAGCTGCAAATAAGCGGAAGAGAAGCATTAGTATTAAGCAGAAATTTCAGTCATGAATAATATCTAATATCTCAATATCTTATGCATAATGTTTTTGTTTGTTTCCCAAAGGCCTACAGCAAGTTACATGCCTGCAGTACAAGAGCACAGTAGTATTCTGGATTTCTATTTTATGTTGCTTGATTACACAGTAACCTTTACACAGGTTATATCATGTCTCAGCTGAATGAATTAAGGTACTTTTCTATAAATTTAAATCACAGGTTTATACTAACGGCTTTATTGTAATACATCATTTTCTTCTGTAAGTTAACTTTTATTCTTTTTTTTTATTAATTAATTTTATTATTAAACTCATAAGTTTCATGTGCAAAAGAAACTAACTTGTTTTGTAGACATTTTGACACATTAAATGCAACTATAAGGAGCTGTTTTTTTAAATGATTAAAAATAATATTTATGGTCAAATTGCTGTTGTATATAAGAAAAAGACCCCCCATATGAAAAAATGGAAAATATTTGCCCAAAGTATGTCTCCAGTAATGAGTATGTTCATGAACATTTCTTCTTGTTAAAAAAACCCGTGGAACAGATTCACACAATGTCTCTGGAGGGTCTAAACCAAAATGGCACACCCCGTTGCAAAAATTTAAGTGCTGACGCAGTGACTTCGTGACAATGCACCAGCCCATTCCGCTCACGAAACAGTGAAACTTGCAGGCGACTTGGGGTACAAAATTCTGCATTTTCCACCCAACTCCCCCTACTGAATTCTTCCTCTTCCATCATTTGAAGAGGCCAGGCGTTTGATGACGATGAGGTAATTACTGAAGTGGAACTTTTCCTCAAAAGCCAAAAAGAAGGCTTCTTCAGAGACAGAGACAGTTTCCACCAGTTCATCCATCATTTGTAGCAGTGTGTCGTGGAGGATATGTGGAAAAGTACTAAGCTCACGACCGTTTGTTTTCATTAGAATATTTTTTCCTGCCAATAATAACAATTTCATGACCACCCCTCGAAAGTTACAAAGAATGGAGAGTGTATAAACCTACAACAAATATTATTTATTGCTTAGGGTAGAAAAGGTAAACAGATATGGATGGATGGATGGAGAAGAAATCAACTTAAAAAAAACAAGTGAATCTTACCTTCAACTTTAGGGAGATTCACAATAGGAGAGGACTGCAATCACAAAGAAGAAAATGGATTTAATGGATATCCTGGTCTAAAACTGAATAGAGAGATCCTGAGCTACACAATAAAAAATGTTACGTACTGGCTCATCATACATTCTGTGTCTTCCTGAAGGGTTTATGTGAAACTCTAAACACAGTGATCCAGTTAGCATATGCTAGCCAGTTTTAGGTTAGAATTAATGTCTCCAGAAAGGAAGATCTACTGTATATATGTATATACTTATGATATGGGTAACAATAAACCAGATTACTCTTCTTGTCCATACATTACAGGTGAAAACCATCAGCTAATGTATGAGAAACTGGTTGGTAAGTAACAATCTCATCTAATCCAATCTATTTCAACCCAATCTAATCATCTAATCTAATATATTCTAAACTTTCAGTATATTGACCTCAAATGATCAACATTACTAATTTGTTGCTGCAGCTGTTGTTTAGACTTCTATGGCAAAAAGTATTTTTGAGCACTGTGGTTCAATTTTGTGGCCCATTAGCCTTACCAATTTATCTTTAATTCCCCAGGACACCAAGAGTATCGCTGATGGAATTTCAAGTCAGAAAGTTCAAGGCCTTCATGAGTTATTCTGGCTACTGTATATGTTTTGGGCTTTGTTGCCTTTCTCCCCGGATTCATTTTCTCCTCTAATATTTCCTGGGGCATCACATCCATATTTTTCCTGTGATTTTCTGTAAACACCCCAATACTATATGCAAAGAAAGCAGCACTATATCATAATGCTCCAACCTTCGTACTTTATTGTTGGTTTGACGATCTTGAGATAATACATGTAACCAAATGAAGTACTAATAACACTGAGTTGTATTGTTTTTATCTAATCAGAGTATAGTTGTCGTTTTAGACACACATCCCTGAGAAGTTTTGTTGGAAGTGTAGGAATGGAGACGAGTATGGAGCAGTATATTGCTTATTGTTCTTTATTTAACTGTTGTTCCTGCTGCTTTCCAATATTCTTGCAACTCTTTTCAAGTGACTTTTCTCTTTTCTTCCTTACCGTTTGTCTAATTAGTTGTGGTTGCATGAAAATTCCACCTGCATCTTATCAAATCAATTGTAGTGTAAAGCAATGTTTAAGGTTGTTTTGCAAGACTACACAATACGACTGACCGGCAAATGACACAAATAACTGACCGGCACTTTTGGTCGTCGGTTATGGTCCACCATGTCCAGCAGGGGGAACGATTCTCGTACCATATCAATACTGACCACTTGGGTAAAGCCCAAGCTGAGAGAACAGGTTAAGGAAAAAGTTGGAATGTGGGAATGTCACAAATGAGTTCTTAGAATATTTAGATTTAGGGATTAATGTTTGTGGTGCTGGTTTGTAGTACTGTGACACTGACACAAATAAAGAAGTCAGCTTGTATGACTCATTTGTCTGATCTCATAATAAATAAAATACTCACTTACTCATTCATCATCTATCCCGCTTTATCCTGTATTCAGGGTCATGGGGGCCTGGAGTCTATCCCAGGAGGCTTAGGCCACGAGGTGGGGTACACCCTGGACAGGGGGCCAATCTATCGCAGGACACACACACATACGCTCACACACTACAGCCAATTTGGGAACGCCAATTAGCCTAACCTGCATGTCTTTGAACTGTGGGAGGAAACCGGAGTACCTGGAGGAAACCCATCAAGAACGGGGAGAACATGCAAACTCATGTACTCATGCACACAGAGATGAAAAATCGAGTCTGGCTGGGAATTAAACCCGGACCCTGGGGGTGCAAGGTGACAGTGCTAACTAAAAAAAAAAAAAAAAAAAAAGGTTTAAATATTAAGAAAACACTTAAAAATTATATGCTCACATTTCCTGCTTTACTGCCTTAAAGCAGTATGTATATTTACTCTTATCCACTACATTTCCATTACCAAGGACAAGGTACTGATGCTTTATTTTTTATTTTTTTATCCAGCACATCGTGTTGTAGCTATAATATTCACTTTTCATGTTTCACATACTGCACATATAACAGTCCACCCCACTGCTCTTCATACCATTAAAAACTGTGTTTATATAACCAGCTCCCCAGAGGATGCATCCTGCCTGTGACATTTTAGTTTAACATGAAAAGCCCCTCAAATATCCCAAACAACTCACCCTGCTCCAGATTTTATATCAGTTGCTTCCTTTTGCCTTCATAACGTTGACAATCCTCTCAGGAATAAATTCTACCAGTTTGTTAATTTTAGGCTTGAGTGTGCCAATTTTTGGAATATAAAATAACTTTTCTATGGGATTGAGTTCTGGTTGCTTTACCGGGCCTGGATACACAGTGTTCCATCAGGGCTGTAGAACAACTAACAGATTAGGCCCTGAGCAACGTGTAGCATCAGGCCTAATCGTCCTGGAACATGGGAGTGTCAGGGTTGTGTTCTGTGTGAGACAGCCTTAGTTTCCGACTATTAACGATCCCATTTAACAGATTTATTACTCAGGTGTAGATCCTCTTAACACTGAACAATAAGACACTGGTGTATGTAACTCACAGAGAGCTTAATTCATATACAAGAACCTTTCCTGCACAGCTCACACAAAACTAATCTAATCTATGCTCGTGTTATTTCCTAATGTTTATCACTCAGGGACTCGGCCTGGGCTGTTAGATGGGCTGTCATATGTAGCAAAGGTGAGTGTTGCTGATAATCTGTACTGTAAAAGTGAAAATAACTGGATGTCAGGGATAAGTGGAAT
Organism: Clariallabes teugelsi; assembly: GCA_030014215.1. Lineage (NCBI taxonomy): Eukaryota > Metazoa > Chordata > Actinopteri > Siluriformes > Clariidae > Clariallabes > Clariallabes teugelsi. Next base: position 10,706,385 of record JAQMYG010000016.1, read on the forward strand.
TCCTTCCTACTTCAGAGCAGCAATGACTTTGTAATTCCATTCAAAAGTGTGTTGCATTACATAAGTATAATTCAAGATAAATGGTATCGACAAAGATCAGATCTACTGCTTACTGTAGTAATAATTCCATATAAAGATTGGATAGACACAACTTGAGTTGCCTCTGGCTCCACTCCGATCCTGACCAGAATATAGCGGTTACTTAGAATGAATGAACGATTGCCTGTTTCTGTAGATACAGTAATCTTTTAAAGACAGAGACTTGGAAGTGCGTTTCACTTTCATGATCAACCCATGCATCACCCTGCACTAAACCAGAGTGTAGTAACATGATGGATTTACTGCCTTTTTTTGGATCATGAGGGTGATTTAAAAATATACATCATATAGATCGATATAAACACTTGTAATAACTGTGCACAATTTATATGGAACAAAATGAAAGGATACTTTTTGGCAATGTCCAGCACTGGGCCTTGTCCTGATACCAGCACACACTTGTCATGATATTTTCTGAACATTTTAAGAGGACTGTGAGACAACATGACTTGGTCTTGTGATATCTGTGAGAGAAAGACAATTTTTTAGCACTAATACACGACAATAATGTTACAAATATTAAAGATCTATCCACTTTGATTATACAAATTGATTAGAAATTAATTTATATAAATTAATTTAACTAAAAAGAAATACAAAAATCAGTGAAAAATTGTGTTTTAAAAATACCAAAAGCAAGATGTAAATGATCATAATATGTATAATATAGAAAAGCTAAAAGAAAAATGTCAGGATGGGGCTAAATTGAACAAGAGATGTGCTCTGAAAGCTGTTATAAAGAATTTAGCATACTATCCATTACAAAATGCTTAGAGTAACACTTTAAATATGTTTTCTTTAAACATTTTTAATACATTAGTTAAACATTTGTATATATTTGTATATATTTATGTTCTCTATAAAAGAGGTGCTCAAGTCAAACCGGGACTCTTGATTGTGTAAAATAACAGAATACAGCTATGAGAGTGGAAACTCCCTTGATTTCTCTATATAATCGCCTGCTACATTAATGCAATTACTCAGCGGTTCACTAGTGCTCAGATACCATCAAGGTAGAAAATTTTCTCAGAACTCCAGAGCCATAACCAGATTGCCTGCTTCATTTTTGAAACGCTTGAAATTGCTTGAAGCGAGGTCAGAACTATAAGGGGGATGTGGCAATAACTCCCAACTGAGTTTCTATAATGTACAAGTGGTGTTCGTGAATGATTGTGTCTACAGTTCCCACATTCAGATTCGTCTCTTCCACAAGTTGGCAACAAGTTATCCATCAGTTTTCAAAAATCAGGCATCTCAATCGCCACCTCGTCCAAGATAGTCATTCACGGACGTATGGTCTTCTTTAAAATGTTTGCACCTTTCGAATATTTTACTGCGGCTAAGAGTCTCATTACTGTAATGTGCTTGTCAATTAAATTTACGCACTCACAAGAGATTTTAATCCAGGTTTGATTTGAACGCCCGTCATATAATTAACCAAATAGATTTTCTCAGAAACTCAGAAAAAAGAAAGAAAGAATTCAGGCGAGCATCAGTATTTAGTAGCATGCTATAATCATGCTGCTATAATGTTCAGAGAAAAGAAAATGTTCAGTATCTGTGGTTTAGCATACATTTGTTTTTTTTTACTCGTGATAATGAAAGAATTTTACAAACTAATACTTTAAAAAAAATGTCATGTTGACATAAAATGTAATTCTTCATTTTTTCGTTGCAAACAGTCATGGGTCAGTTCTGTTCCCATTCTTCAATAAGGGACAGTAAGGATCCAAGTGGTCATTTAGAAAAGTGTCTAACTGTAACCTGAAGCCGGACACAAAACTGGCTGGTGGAGACACAGGCCAGTACTCTTGTCCTGTTGACACTAGTCAATCATGGACATTTGTGTATGCACATGAAAGCAGACAGTTCTTTTCAAGCTTTTTTGAGTGTGTCACCCTTCCCTTCACCCTCCCTGTTCGGTAGCTTTCTGATAAAAAGGGAGAGGTAGCTGGTGGGTGTGAATTGGCAGGTGACCAAATCGAGAAATTCTATCAACGCTGTGCTAAAATGACATTGTGTTATCTGTGTCTGTGTTATGTAGTGTGTTTCAGTAGTACTCACAGGAACCCCCAGTATGTGCGACAGCTGATCGGCTTTCTTTTGCCGCAGACAGTTCCCGGCATTCGTGACAAAAACCACAGGAACAATGAACTGGCCATTAGAGTCCACCAGCTTGTGAAAAGCTTTTTTGGCTGCCGGGATGGGCGTCCTTCCCCGCACCAAAACCCCATCGATGTCGAACAGCAAGCCGAAGCCTGGCTCGTACTGTTTAAACAGAGGAAGAATATTAGACTGTAGAGGTCTCAAAGGACACTTTCATTCAGTTAAACAAATGTTATCTCAGACAAAAGACACTTATAGCTGTACTCATGGTGTAACTATAATAGTTAGACCTAAAAAACATTTTTATACCGATTTCTCTTTCTTGTCGATAAATTGGGAGGGTTGCGTCAGAAAGGCCATCCGGCGTAAAACCTGTGCCAAGTTGTTGTGCGGACTGGATATTCCGCTGTGGCGACCCCTTGCCGGGAGCAGCCGAAAGACCAACAACAACTCAGGTGTTTACTGTAAACCTTTACTGTTTACTGATATCATCATCAATCTATTTACATGTCACGCCAATTTCCCTTAATCATTATGTCTAGTAAATGTTTTTTGGTGTTCTTTAACACAAATAATAATAATAATAATTATTATTATTCATGTATTTATTTTTCTTTCTTTCCTTTCTGTTCGTCTGTGTAACAAATACACGAGTTGCATTCTTCTTTTATGCATAGTTGGCTACTAAAACTGAATCTGATTAAAAAATAATTCTCATGTATATCATGAACTTTCGCCTCATGTATCAGTTATGATTAATTTATCACATTTGTCCTGTCTATTCATATCTTTATATCAGTAAAATAATATTTTATTATAATATAATAATATTTTAGCTCTATATAATCGCCAAGTACTTAATACTTGGTTCTGTCTATTAGTATGGATTAGATCAATCACTGTATGAAACTTCTATATTTATGGGTAACATGTAACAACACTTACAACCTTGGATTGCACGCATAATTCGTTCTGGAAGTGTGCTTGTATATCAAAACACTCGTATAACAAAGTGAATTTCCCCCATAAGAAATAATGAAAACTATGATGATTATTCATAGAAAAATAATTAATACAAAATAAGAATAATTAACCTGCACTTTACATATCGAAAACTTGTGTTAGACAAGTGAAGAAGCAGGAGCAAGGGGACTACTGTGTAGAATGACTTTCACACACGTGCACATGCACACACACACGCAAACGGAATCACTCCTCTAAACAGATTTAACTACGGCACTGCTACTGCCTTTTTTTAACTTTTTTTCGTCACAGGGGCCGTTGTTGCTGTACAGTTACTAAAGAACAGTCACTAAACTTAGACACATATTTTAAAAAAAAATGCTTTACACGCACGCACATTATAATAAACAGTACACGCGCGCACGGATTTTGACTATATTGACTATATGAGTGACGCACACACACTGAGACTGAGCATCAGAGACGATTACCTACAATCCCACACCATAAGGGGGAGAGAGAAGAATCATTGGCTCAATTCTTTTCATGTGACACTCGGCAGGCAAAACGTACTACTACGTATACGTATGTATATGTACTACAGTGCTCGTATATCAAGACCTCCCTCGTTTATCAAGTTAATTTATTTTAAAATTTTGCTCGTCTTATAAAACGCGCACAGACCAAGTTATTCGCAATCGAAGGTTCCACTGTATACTTTATTATTACAGCTTTTCCTACCAATCTGATACAATATGCACACTTTATCCCTAGGGACCAACTTAGTCCTGGGCAAAGTTGTAAAAAATGCATGTGTGCGGTTTAACTGTATAAACTACCTGATTGTTAGGTGTACAGTGATGATGCATGAAAGGCATGAAAAAAAGTACACAAGAGTTTAAGTTTATATATGCTTAATACTTGGTTCTGTCTATTAGTATGGATTAGATCTCAATCACTGTATGAAACTTCTATATTTATGGGTAACATGTAACAACATTTACTAGGCTCCTTGAGTAACTTGCATAACAAAGCATATAGGCCAATGACATAACACACACTAAATCTTATATTCATTATGGTTTTTGGATATGGTTACTTTAATTATATAGGTTTATTATGTAATTACTTAGTGTGAATGTGTGTATGTGTGTGTGCCCTGCGATGGATTGGCACCCTGTCCAGGGTGTACCCTGCCTCGTGCCCCAAGCTTCCTGGGATAGGATCCGTGACCCTGAATACAGGATAAAGCGGTATAGAAGATGAATGAATGAATGTAATTACTTAACTGCAATTATTTGGTTCTGGATTTTATTCTCTGGTCATGATTAGTCAATATAGTCCACAATATTTATCCATACACTAAGCTTTTGTGTAGTTTACATACTTAATAACAAACATCAGCCACATTGTCATCATTTGTGGCAATAATATTGAGAAGAAATACATATGGTTGTGCTGATCAGATACAAAAGTGTGTCCTCATACATTTGGTCATATAGTGTAGGTAGGTTATGACAGAAGGTCATTTATGGTAAAATCTGGAATCATAATCATATATAAACTTACATTATTATTTTTTTCCTGTGCTTTTATATAAAATGACTAAGAGTTTAGGCTGGTTGTAGTTTTAGGTATGTTTTAAGGTAGTCGGAACATCCAAAATTGTACCTCTGAAAGTAGTGGCTATTGTTTTTGCATTAAACTAAAGACATCTGGGTCTTAGAACAAAATACACATACGAGACAACAGATCACAACTAAAAGACTGCATTTGATAAAACAACATTAGGTCTGTAGATCTGTCTATGGGACATAAGCAGGACATTTTTAAAACTGAGAAAAGATTAAAATCTATCAGAACCATTGAAGAAGCATTGGGCAAAGCCAATACAATCATTTGCAATGTTCTGAAAAAGTCAAGTCAACAAACATTTTGCTACTTCACCTGCTGAAGAAAAGACTAAAAAGACAAGATGTGGTACAAGCCTGAAAAAAGCATCACAAAAGAAGAACAACGTAACAGTATGTTGATGTCAGTGGATTGTCGGATTCATGCAGTTATTGTGAGCAAAGAATGAAATTGTTTGGTGGCAAACAAGCAAAGGATATACAACCAAGAATTAAGTGTTATTTATTACCACTACCATCTTCAATACTTTTTTTTGCCACGTTCTAACACATCCAGGTGTCCAATTAATTGTTTGATCTGAAATTCAGATATCTTCAGTATAAAGCAAAAAAAAAAGAACTGGCTTTACCAATCAAATATGTTACGACTGTATGCACTTCATGCTGCACGACTCGACCGACAACAATACACAGGTCAGGAACGTGAACCCGAGGACGGTCTTAACTACAGGATGCACAACCACACCTGTGATGTTTTGCATAACTAGACAGCAGAAGCCAGACTGGATCAGCTGATGCTCAGAGCTCTGATTTCCCCATCTGTCAAACAAGAAACTCTAATGAGACTGAAAATGGGAAAGGGATCAGGACAGCCCTTGTTGTTTAGTATATACATGTTAAATGAAGTCTGAATATATGACCAATCCACTGTTGATGCAAATATTTTATCTCATTACAAAAGAAAAACTGTAGATTGGCATAAATTAACTAAAAATGCTTGGTTTATGACTTGATGCCTCTCATAGTCCTAATATATATCCAATTATCACGTCTGAAAACAATTAGTAGTGAGGTTTTACAAACAAACCGACAAGCATAAAGAATCTTCCTCTGTTTGTCTTAATGAGATGGTTAGGCATTTTTGGTTTGCCATTAAGAGGAATCATTTCCCCTCATGTCAGTGATAATTATGACGATGATGATGATTATGATGATGATGATGATGATCACCCCCCCCCCTCAAGAGAATACAAGTTTATACTACAGAAGATCTAGCACTCCAGCTGTGATATTAAAACACTGAACCCAGTGCAGCTGTAAAAACCATCCCATTATGTCACCATCCTCCAGCATTAAGTGCTAATGCTAAGTTTCCAGCCGCGTTAGCCCACAGCACACAGGCGTTCAGGAATGCGTTACCTTTCTATTGGTCGAGGCGGATAAGCACATCGTCCTCCGTGACTGTTGCCGGGCAACCAACCGGCTCGCGGACCTCAAAAGTAAACCGAACACCTTCATTTCGCCTCCGTTTCGCCGACAACCAAGACGACCTCAGCTGTTCGTGCCCGGTCGTTTCGGTGTCTCCATGTAGCCTTTGTAGAGGAGAGAACGTGACGCCAGAGAAGGAGGAGGAGATACCCCCTAAATTCATTCACCACGCTAATAAATTACCGACTGTCACCCATAGTGGCCGCTGTAGCTGTGTAGATGTAGCATAGCGCGCGTGTGGGTTAAAAAAAAAAAAAAAAAAGTGCGCATGCGCAGTTCAGTACAGCGTGCAAAGCAGGAATTTGTTAGGACGGAAGGAAGTTGTTACGACATATCTCAAACATTTGTTGAATTCAACGTTTTAATTCGTACTTATTTACATATAGAATCCTCACAACCCGAATTTTAGGTTGTTGAGAGCCAAAATAGCATAAGACTATTAATAAGGTTAAACAAATTCTGACCACAAACTAACGTTTAACTAAAATCTCTGACGTCCAAACCGACATGAAGACGTGTCCCTCAAAAAGTCACTGTTGTGTAAAGTATTCTAAAGTAAAATGCACCTTAGTTTGCTTAATGCCATCTGATTGGTGCAAAAAAAACAAACAAAAAAGAATGTAAACAACATAAAACATTGCATATTAATAATGGTAAATGTAACCTTCCTAATTCAAGCTTTCCAAAAAATCACAGTTCATGATTTAACAAGAGGGGGCCAATTACTTTTAACATTGGGCCAGGCAGATTTGGACACCTCGCTGTAAAACAGAAGCCAAGTAAATATAAAAAAACAACACATTTTTATAGAAAATTTTTACTGGTCCAAAAATGTGAGCATTGTATACAAAACATATTTACATAGAACTGTTTGCTGTTGTTGATATTCAACACCATATTTCCCCAAACGTCAATATAGAGCAAACGCATCTGGACACCTGAAAGTCACAACCCATACATGGGTTTCACCAAACTGTTGCCAGAAAATTGGAAACACCTGATCATGCATACAGGGTATCTCTGTATAGTGTAGCATTACGATTTTCTTTCACTGGAACTAAGAGGCTCGAACCTGTTTGATCATAACAATGCCCTTGTGAACAAAGAGCATATATTTTATATAGACTTGCTTTGCTAAGGTTTGAGTGGAAGGACGTCAGTGGCCTGCACAGAGCCCTCAGACCTCAACCCCACTGAAAGCCGATGGGATGAATTGGAACGCTGGCTAAACCACAGACCTTCCAGTCTGACCTCACTAATGCTCTTCTGGCTGAATGATCATAAATCCCCAAGCCATAATCTGAAATTTTGTGGAAAACCATCTTACAACAATGAAAGTAAAATTAACAGCAAAAGAGGCCTAAATCAAGAATATGATCTTCAAATAGTAAATACAGGTATGACCATCAGGTGTCCAAAGACTTTTGGCCATAATGTGTCTTACAACAATTGGAAAAGTTGGTAAAATATGGTATCATCACGTCATTAAAAACACTCCTCTTATAAGAAGAAATGTCACACGTATTGGCATATACGAGTCACTGCAATTGCCGGTTTTGTGTAGACAGTCACTTGCACATCAAAATTAATTCTTGGATTCTACTTATTAGTGACATCAGTTTAAATTTTTGAATGGCAATATATACATTTACACTTAAATCACCTCAACTCCCACAAAATAAACCCTTGGACGTAGAAACTTTGATGTTGGACCTCCTGAGCCTGTACTCTTAGACGAGTAACATTAGAAACCTAGCAACGCTTTCGCTTCTTCACTTTGTGCCATTAAGCTCTCGCTGGCGTATTTCTGGAGCAGCTCCATCTTCTTTCTTCTGACCAAGGCTTCTTCAATCTATGGTAAATCAATTTAATCACAAAAGGTCAGGTTTTTTTTTTATTAAGCTTGAATTAGAAGAAGTGACACATGAAATGTTAACTACATAAATCACATATTTTCTTACATTAAGATTCTTTTTTTTTTAATTACAGATTATAGTACACAAACAAGCTGAACTTTGTGACAAGCTATGCAGATTCAATTTGTGATGCAGAAATTACTTATTAGTGACATTTCACAATTAATAATCTAGGTCAAACTGTTGCATAAATTATTACTAACTGTGCAGTTATTGTGCAGTCATTGACAAACACACTGCTATTTTCTGTTTGACATGGCATGACATGCAGTTTCTCACCTCTTTCTGTGATGGCACAGGTACATGAGCAATAAATGTCTGTGCGCCATCCTCTCCCTCCACCTGTTCCCTCATCTCATCATCAGACTGCAAATATAAAAAGAATTCTAGTCAGAACATAGAACACTCATCAGCAATCAACACATCACCTAATAATAACCTATTTATTAATGAGTAATTTGAAGTACTTGATTGGATAGATGATGTCAGTAATAAGTAGTAATCAGAGGTAGTGTTCTGTTGTATCATTACCTCATCATCTTTGACAGCATATATATACTCTTCTTCTTCTTCTTCCACCTCTTTCACCGCTTCGCCCTCAGCTAAACGAGCTTCTTTTTCTGCTTTCCACTTCTCAGTGGCCTCTGTTATTGCTATAAAGAAAAATTATATATAATGACAGTACATCTCTTTGTAACACACTGTTCTTATTGAGTATTCACCACCCTTGAACATTTTTTTTTGACATTTACAATAATAAAACGTATATAGGGACTGATATAGATTTAGAATTTAGGATTATATACCATGACTTCACAAAATACCCCATAATACTTAAGTCGGAGAAATGTGGGACATTAAAGTGACAACTAAGAAGCCAAAGGTAACTTTTAAGATGCTGGAAAGATCAACCACTTAGATGGGAGATGGTCTTCCTTCACTCCACAAACCTGAGCTTTATAGAACAGGGGAAAGAGAACAAAATCCATGAAAATAGTTTCTCTTGTCTGACAAGACCAGACTCGAGCAACGTTAATGTAAACCGATCACAAATCTTCCCAGTGCAAACATTATACCTATAGGAAAGCATAGTAGTGGTAGCATCATGCTGTGGTGATGCCCTTAATTCTGAGCAGTTTCCTAGTACCTGCTTATAAGGTGCAAGATTTATTAATTCGCTCATCAATCACTCATCACAACAAGTGGTTGGTCACAACTACGACCAGTCAGTGCTCTAAGGGAAATTTACTTTGCTGAGAACCCAAACTACTTATAAGCACAACAAGCACACCCACTCACACATTACAGGTAATCTGGAAACAGCAGAGAATCTGCAAGTATGACCTAGGATTGTGGAAGAAACTCTCCATGCCTAAAACGTGCAAACTTAACAGACAAAGACCGGAGGCAAAATCCAAACCCCCGACCCTGGATGCACAAAGCAGCAGTGCAAAGCCACTGCACCTAAGGACAAGATGGATGGCACAAAATACAGGACAATCCTAGATGAAATTCTGTTCCAGTCTTCAAGAGACTTGAGATGTCTTGTAAGGAATAAGCTACATTTCATGATACTCTGCTTTAAATATTCTGCCTAATACATCTTGATTAAAATCCTTGCACGGCCACTTGGATTTTACGTGTCAATCAATGTCATCCTGAATGAAAATACTTAGGCTCGTCTATGAAGGTCACATGGTATTGCAGCATGTAGCCATAGACTTTTGTCATACCAAACCTAAATCTCTGCATGTATGCCATTCAGATAATTATCCCAAATAGCAAACACATGGCAGGGGAAATGACCAGAAGGTCACAAGTCTCTCAATGGACACACAAAGACACCCTTTATATCGACATCATTACAAGGACTGACTGGTGTCTTTCTGTGCAATGGTGGGGGAAAATGTGCATGTGGACCATATAGACGTGAAATCTCATTTAGCAGTACGAGTATGAGAACTTTATTGTGGGAAGATTTTTTTTTTCCCCAGACACACAAGACAGTCAAACTGGGTTTGTTGCTCATTTACCTAATTGTGATGGAAGCTTAAATGAACAAATCCTGTAGCAGTAATCCAAGATGATGCATACAATCAAATATTCTGATCAAATCCTTTTCTGAATTTTTATAGTTAATATTCACATGTACAATGTAATATTTAACTTTTATAGAGACAATCATTCACATTTTCATGCATATCATTCCATGTTTTGCTTTGACTTGTTAGGTTGGTGCAACACACAGCTCTCCTGAACTTTTCTGATAAATGACTCTTGATGAAGAAAATCGCCTCAAACTCCAGGGTACAATGTTTAATCAACACATTTGCATGACTTTTTCATGACTTCAGGACTTAAACCATTTTGTTCCAATTTTGTTCCAACCATTTTTGAAAAGTCAACTACAGTGTTATGTGGTGATTATTATTGCACGACAGCATTACACATACATGTACCTGATATGTGTTGTAGTGCAAATCATTTTACAGATAATTATGTCGATGATTTTATCAATTCTCATCACAGAATTAATAAATACTTAATGTGAACACAGAGTGGGTCAGTGTGAATTTACATATATAGGTGTGATTTGAGAGTCTACCAATTTAAAATGACCTATTTCAAATGCATTAAAATAGACCTTTTGTTCAATTATTTTCGATAGACACAGTGAATTCTAAAATCAAATAATTTAACAATATAAAGTAAAATTAGAATTCGGGAAAGTAATGCAAAAGTGCATAACTAAGTTTATTAACGGACGTAGGTCGTTCAAATTGCTAGTAAGAAAGGTAAGTAGAGAAACCTTTCCTCTAGTCAAAAGCTCTAGTTAACATAGCCTCCATCATAAGTGATGCATTTGCTCCATCGTTGAACCCAACTCTCAAATCCTCTTTGAAAATCCCCTTTGTCACAGTTGATGGTCTCCCACTGCATGGTTTGTCTTCAGTGCTGGTTTCCTATTCTTAAAATTTCTTCATTCATCAGTGCATGTTGTTCTTGTCAATGGTGTCACCTCTGTAAACATGCTACACTGCCATGGGAGACCATTGACTGCGACAAGGGATTTTCAAAGAGGATTTGGGAGTCAAATGAATGGCTTTTGCTGGAGAGTATGTTGCGCTGTACCTTAGTATAGATTCAAGATTCAAAAGAAGAATTACTCTACCAACACATTCAATTTGACCAACCTGTCCAATTAATATAAAAAAAAGTTATGTCCATTTTTGGATTACTTCAAGTACAGTCCTCATATTTCATCTTTTAGACGAAATGACTGTAAACTGATGCATATCAGTTCAAGATTTTTGACAAAATTAGATTTCTATTTTTAGCAGTGTCTAAACGCTCTACTGCTAAAACCTCTGTGTGGATCTGTGTTTTTTTTTAAACAGCTTTTTCTCAGTTACTAAGTGCACAACAAACACCGGAAACACCCGAGTCCACAGCAAATCCTTCACTTAAAGAATAAACATAGCAGATATCACAGTACCAAATAGTTCCTGATAGCACACTACATCTAAAAAAGGTCACTTATATAACTTTTCGTACCTTGTTTCTCATATTCTTGTTCCAAGGGCACTAACACACCATCATCCTCATCTCGGTAGCCGTAATACTCAGCATCGATGTCTTTCATCAGCTCACCCCTCGTTTTTCTGGGTGGTGGCACAGCTATAAACGACATCAGGTAAAATTCACAAAAGCAAACAGATATGTTTGGGATTTTCCTTATTATTATAAAAATTTAACTCACGTTCTTTTTCAAACAGCTCTCTGACTCCAGGTAGGTCCTTTGCAGCCCCAAAATATTTGTAACCTCTGTTTCCTGGCACTTCTTTGCCCTCGTGATCTAGCATCTTTGGTCCGATTCTCTAGCGCACATACAGACAAAATTTAACAGTGAGAACCAGCTCGAAGAAATTTCTACAAATACACGGTTATAGCTTTAATATACAGGAAGCATTTCAAAGTAATAACTAATCATTCTTCAAGTGGCTACAGAGCAGTTTTACAAAGGGTAGGCACTGCAGGTGGGGGACAAGGGGTCATTTAGAATAAAAGTCATTTAGGTTTTCCAAAATTATTATTATTTTTTAAATTTATTTTAATTGTGCAATTAAGTAAAAAAAAGATTGCCAGAATTTCACTATACTAGGAAGTCTATTTGCTCATGCTGGGTGGATTTCAAACATTTACCGCATAGTCAGGGCCTCCCAGTTCCTTGATTCGAACCTCCCAGTGGCCCTTCTCTCGGAGAAGCTTGTTGATTTCATCATTCAAGTCACGAATCTTGAATTCCCCTAAACCAGCTGATTCATAAAAACATTGTCATTACATAATTTCACATTACAAGTGAGACATGTTTAGGCTCTGAATATACAATACACCAATAATTTCAGTTTCAAATATGTGTCTCATATACATAACTAAAAAATGGTGACATCTATGTTCATTTCAGGACGAGGATGATAAACAGAGGCAGCATTTCTGATGAACAAGCCGGACATATACTGCTTGTCTAAAACTAATTACTTTTCAAATTTGACTACACCATTTGGAATTAAAAGCTAAAAGTTTAGCTTTTGTTGCCAAGAATATCATTTATACTTTAGTACCATATTTTCTAGGCTATAAGTCACACTTTTTTTGGTCACCTTCCTGGCCGTCTGCCTTATAATGTGAAGTGAATTCACTGACATTTTGCACTAGATGGTGCTCTTGGCACTCATGCCTCAATTGAAAATAATAGTCACACCAAAGAAGTAAAAGTTTGAAGTCAACTGGCATGCCTAGCCTACAGGTTCTGTATAGGCCAACTTCAACCGTAATAATTGTTGCTAATTGTTTGCGTCATAGTGTGTCTTGGTTAATCAAAAAGCAATTCGCTTAAGAAATCAATAAAAATAAATAAATGAAACGCTAAGTTACTAATGTTCTGGTGTGATATATAGTCCAGAATATATGGTAATTGTTGCTGTTTTTTATTAAAAAAAAATTTATTTTATAAATTTAGTCCTGTCCAATTCTTTTTCCCCGATTTTCTCCCCAATCAAGTCGTGTCCAATTCCCTCCTGTCACTAGGGGGGGCTCCCACATTAAGGCTACTTACGGGGCTGTCACGCGTTTCCTCCGAACTACGTGACACCAGTCGACCTCTTCTTTTCGAACTGCTCGCTCACGCACCGTTGGGGGCGTCGTAACACACTCAAGGCCAGCGCTATCCGCTCCCTCCGCTTGCGCGAGCTCGCAGACGCCCCGATGGGCGTAGAGCCGGGTGATTAATGTGGGAGCACTAATACCTCTCATCCCTCCCCGCTGAGAGAGCTCGGCCAATTTAGCTCTCTCGAGACCTCCGGCTGTGAGAGGTTACAGCATCACCCGGGGATCGAACCAGCGATCTCCGGATGATAGGGCGAGCACTTTACCACTGCGCCACTCGGAGGCCTGGAAGTGTCATTTATAGCTGACTTTATCTATATAGTTTATTAAACCAGCATTTAACTGTTTGCAGTTCGAGTGTTATGGATTCATCATTTGGACTCATCAGTCCTCTACAAACTATATAAAGAACACAACTAAATACTGCATTTTAACAAAAAACTTTTGAAATGGTAATTATGAAATTACAAATTATGTGTCAGTGTGGACCAGATTGTATGATGGTGGCGACACCTTGACAGGAGCGGCCTGAGAGAAAAAAACTAAAACATTTTTTTTGGTCCCTTTCTGTTGTTTTTTTTCCTTTTCTTTTCTTTGTAATTCTTATCATTTCTGTGCCTCTTTGTTCTTTTAGTGATGCTCAGCATTGGACTGTTTAATTTACAAATAAAAGTTTAGTCAATACAAGCATTTGTGGTCTTTTTAGTGCATCAGTATGATTTGATAGGAACCCTATGAAACCTATGCCTCCTTTTCTATCACACCCTCTGCATAGAATTGCCCTTGGCAGTGAGCTGACTGTACACTCCATTCACAGGTAATGGTAGCACACAAGCATCATGATCTGCACGCAGGAAGAGCCACAGATACCCTCTTGTTAAATCCAACATAAGACATTTTAGCTTTCACCCTCATCATCTATACCGCTATAATCCTGTATTCAGGGTTGCGGGGGCCTGGAGCCTATTCCAGGAGACTTAGGGCCTGAGACGGGATACATACTGGACAGGGTGCCAATCCATTGCAGGGCACACAACGTACACACACCCTCACACCCTCAATCACACACTACGGGCAATTTGGGAACACCAGTTAGTAGGGGTGTGACGAGATGTTTTTTCCACAAGACGAGACGAGACAAGACTGGGTTCACGAGAACGAGACAAGATGAGACTTTTAGACTTTTTTTTTTTTTAAAGAAATCCTCAATGTTTAAATATATAGCAAAAATAGCCTTGTATTTAACTGAAAAACACAAAATGCAAAAAAATGCATGTCCATTTTGAAATCAACTTTATGAAATAAAACTTCTATTTTGATGAATGATATGCAGTAATAACA
>JAQMYG010000016.1:10721194-10736322 GCA_030014215.1 Clariallabes teugelsi
CAATTAATTGCACAATAAAATTAAATAGTATAAATAAAAATAAATAATAAACAACACAAATATCCCTTTACGTGCAAAAGGAGTGCAAAGCTTTAAGTAACGAGCTGTGGTTGTTTTCTAAATGCTTTTGCATAGTGCTTGTGTTAGCAGAGGTGTACGGTATTAATTTCTTCTACCAATTAGCCTAATCTGCATATCTTTGGACTGTGGGAGGAAACCGAAGTACCCGGAGCACGGGGAGAACATGCAAACACCATGCACACAGAGGCGGGAATGGAACCTGGCCGGGAATCAAACCCGGACCCTGGAGGTGCAAGGCGACAGTGCAAATCACTATACCACCATGCTGCCCAACATTTAAGCTGCTGTATTTAAAATAAATAAATAAATAAATAAATAAATACCGTTCTGTATTTGTGCCACCTTCTTTGAAATTTCACTGATGATCTACAAGAAGAGAAAAGAAAAGAAAAATTGTGAGCACAAAATGATAAAGAAGCCTGATTAGTGAAATGTACTGATAACACTACTTATTTTCACATCATTTGGAACACTACATGCCAAAAAACAAAGACGAAATTACATACATTCAAAATAAAACTGAGAAAGTGATAACATGTTTTATAAACTTTGGATTTTTGTATACGTTCTGCACAAACTTGCAACACAAAGATTGAGGCTTAAACAGGCATTTTTTAAAATAAAATGACGCAAAAAAATTAATTTTTAATTTGGTCGTGTGTTCATTAGGAACATCTGAATAACCTATTGCTAAACATCATTAACAAAAAATTGTCAATGGTTGCTTTCTTTTGCATGCACATACATTTTGTTTGGATTGCATGATTTAAAATAATTAGAAACTTTTAGCAAATGTATGAGTTGACCATAGAAGAATAATCTGGATATACTGAATCTGCAATCTTAATAAATCTGTTTTGGGAAAACTCTTTATGCATAAACATGGCCACTGCTCAGAGACATGTAACAGCTGTAATTTAAAACATAAATAACAAATGTCTCGCACCTGCCGCCTCCACTTCTCTGCTTTAGGCAACTCATTGCATTCTGAGGCAAGATATGGCCGTCTCTCCTGTACGAATGACACAAAGAAGGCAAACAGTGATTAATATGAGCCAATGAATTAAACCGTAGTAACTATAACGATTGAAATGATCGCAAAGCAGGTTTACAAAAAGCAAAATTGGCAGAGATTTTTGGTCACTAATGAGTAAGTCAGAGGTGAAAGGAAATGAGAAAGAAATGTCAAGAGGAATTAATTAATCTCAAAAGGGAGAACGTTTTCTTCTGGATGACATCTGATAATACTAAGGTTATAAATCACCACAGAATAAAGATTAAATGTTTATACATCACAGGACAAAGATAACTAATGATCTTACCTTCACTTTCCCTTCTTCTAGTTGGGCTTGTCGAAACCTGGCCAAGGCCGTCCTACAGACAAGAAACAACATAACAGTTAAACTAGTAATGAACAGGTTCCTCTGTAATATAACTACACTGAAATGGCACTCAGAATATGCAGATATATTTTATGTAGTACTTAAGTCAATACTCACATGGCCTTTTCTGCGTTTCGAGCCTGTTTTAAGGAAACACATTATTATGATTAAGACTCCTGCAATAAGCTTATAGCAGCACATCATGTTAAGCTAACTGGCTAATTCACCAAGCAAGAGAAATAAGTTTAAAAATGTAAAAAAAATTCTAATGAATCACGAGCACAAAAGTCTTAAAACCACTCATTATCTGAGAAAATACAGTCACTGTTTAATTATTCAACTTTTACCCATTTATTAGTTGTATATAAAAGAATGCTTACCATGGCTGGTTTTCAAGGCAGACACCTTACGAGCGTGACGACGCACAATTATGACGCACGACCCACCACTTCCACTGGCGCAGGAATATGACGCACATCCAAAACAAGACAATGCACCTTGAATTTACTCGTTTATTTTGGTTTTTCGTCAAATTTTGTATGTTCAAGTAGACACATTGCTGTGTGAAATTCCTATTATACAGAATGTTAACAAATATATATATTTTCTTTTTCTTTCATTTTTTCTTTTTTTTTTTTTAATATTCCATCGCCATCTTGTGGCACAAGGCTGACATTACATTCTACGGCTACACTTTGCATTTCCAAACATTAGGCCATGCTAATTTTCTCTGTATCGCTCCACTTATAGTGTATGCCCTACTGCATTCAAGACATTACATTTGATAGATAATACATTTTACATTATTAGCTAACCCTAGGTGTTGGACTGCTGACCAGGAGGTCCCCAGTTCAAGCCCCAACACCGCAAGGTTTCCACTGTTTCACCCTTGAACAAGGTCCTTCGCCTCCAAGTGCTCAGATACATTCAGGCATCGAGTTGGAAACTCGACCCTAT
Organism: Clariallabes teugelsi; assembly: GCA_030014215.1. NCBI lineage: Eukaryota > Metazoa > Chordata > Actinopteri > Siluriformes > Clariidae > Clariallabes > Clariallabes teugelsi. The sequence goes on from JAQMYG010000016.1 coordinate 10,723,615, forward strand.
AAATAATTCCCACAGAAACAACAGATATATATCCCTCGCCCGATGTGCCAGGCGGGATGTAGACAAACCCAGCACCAAAAAGATTGGCACAGTGGTTTAGTGGTTGGCAGTGTCTCCTCGCAACTCCTGGGTCGAAGGTTTGATTCCCGCCTTGGCTCTGTGCGTGTCGAGTTTGCTTGTTTTCCTTGTGCTTGGTGGGTTTCCTCCGGGTCCTCTGGTTTCTTGCAGATTAGGTTAATTGCCGTTCCCAAATTGCCCATAGTGTGTGTGTCTGTGCGTGCATTGTGATGGCTTCACATCACAGGATGTACCCCACCCTGGGCCTAGGACCAAAATTGCTTCATAGCAATGTAAAAGCCTCGTTACCATTATTGCAAGTCCTTGCAGTTGGTACTGCTATTGCTTACCAAGGGTGACACAACGAGTCTCACAAACAATTAGGTTTAAGGGGCAATTACTTTTTCACATATGGCCAGGTAGCTTTGGACAGCTTTTTTCACTTAATAAATGAACTCATTGTTTAAAAACTGCATTTCATATTTTTTTGGGTTATCTTTGTGTAATGTAAAAATTAGTTTTTGATTTGTTCTAAATCATTTAAGTGTGACAAATATGCAATAAAAAAAAAGTGGACCTTTGAGTAAGGTCCTTCATCCCCCAAGTGCTCAGATACAATTGGGAGTTTCTGTGGCAGTTACTTACAGGGTTATATATAGACTGATATATCTCCAGAGTAGGGAGTATCCGTTGCATCTGTCGGATGGCACATGGACGGACCCTATCCCCTATGTATTAGAGTATGCTATGGTAATCTATAGTCCCATCCATAATATAGTGGTATTACAGTGGTATTTTAGATATTACCAAAGTAGGCAACATAGGACTTTATAGAATACCATGAGAGTATACTCGGGCACTCCATTGGGTACCACTGTAATAGTCTGATCTGTAACCACACAGTGGCTACAAATCAGCAGGTATCTAATATGGTAGGTTTGTACATACAGTACCATATTATAAATGTTAGTAGGTACCACTGGTATAGCACAGGGCCATAGTAGATAGCTGCTGTACATTTTATGTAATTTCAATGTAGTTTCAATGTACACTATGTACACTTTGGTATTTATTTCATGTTACGTGCATACAAGGATACCATACCATTATATTACATAAACATGACATATTTTTACATACTATAGTACATGTACCATGGCAGAACCATGTATCCATGATGCATGTACTATATCAGCAAATAAGTACCATTGTAGTGTCAAAAAATAAATAAATAAAATAAATATATAAATAAATATATATTGATGGAAATTTTTTACAATATTTTAATAGAATTGTTTGTTGTATCTTTGGACTAAAATGGGGCAAAAACAAACCCTAAAACATTCAAACCCCATACTGTATTTATTTACAGATCAGTATTCAAATGTATTTGTCGTTCATAATTCCTGCCATGTCGGGATTGATAATTCTATAAGAGCTCAAGCCTATTCTTGCAGCGTAATTGATCCAGAATGAATAATTCATGGATGCGATGCAGGGACTGAACAAAGAGCTTTCTAAAAAAGAAAAAGTGTTGACAAGGGAAAGGTCCTCTTGCAGGTGTTGAGAATGGGCCTTCACGCTCCGGGAGGGCAGACAAGACATTGACCCCCTAAAGGCTACTAATGTTCAAGCTTTTAATTTTAATGAAGGACTGCACCATCAGTTTCTGTACAGACGAAAAGAGACGGTTTCTGGCAGAGTTTCAGTTTATCTTTGTGTAACAGCATCAATGTACGTCATGTGACGTGTAGGCATGTTAAAGGCCAAGAAAAAATACTTGAACTTTCAGGTATTATTTGAAATTAAAATGCAACCGCACAACAAAACCAAGTACTTGTACATTCAATATAACAAGCAAAGGAAATATAAATAAATACATATTTGTCTGTTACTGTAAATAAAGGAAAGTAATATATGATCTAATCTACTTATAGAATCATGTTGCCACCATTGTCTTTTTCTTTTCTTTCTCAAGCTCTACATGATGGATTTGAAAATAATTGACAATAACTGATGTAAATTTCCCATAAGGATATGCACAAAGTCACTGAGATCAGTGAGGTTTTCCCTGCTTTAGTTTGCAACTGAAGCTTTTGACCTGTATTAGGAATATTTTCTGCACTGCCCCGCTGCCACCTGATTGGCTGATTGGTTAACTGCAAGAACAGCATATACTGTATACAGTTACTAAATAAATGTACTGTACTACAAATGTACTGTATGTATTAAGGATTTATATTTTTGTGTTTTTAAAACAGTGTACACACTTTGGAGCTGCCATTGCGTTGAAGAGCATTTGAAGCGAGCTGCCCATTGGCACTGACTGTCCTGCCAGCTGCAGAGGTTTTCTTCCGCGCTTCTAGTTCAAGGTGAAGTCGGTGGAGCTCCTCTGTAACTACGGCCATTTCTGAATTCCTTGTTTGTAGAGTTTCGCTTGTCTTCTCGAGAGTGACCGTCAGATCGTGGAGCTTCTTGTCTTTAAGACGACATTCATGTTCCAGGTTAAGCACTTTCTGATGCAGCCTGGCAGCCTGAAGCCTGGTAGATTGCAACTAACAGATGGAAAGATCACATTAAAATATATTTTAAAAGTATAAGTGAAATATATGTTTTTCTCAGTTTCTTGTTAACAGTCTAACATTTCAAAGATTGGTAAAAATAGGTAAATATGGAGGCTATTCAAACCAGCTATATAACCACCTATATAACTACTGTCTATATTTTTAAATATCTGCCAGAAATCAGAAATATCGTATATTAAAAAAAGAAATATATATAGCAACATTTATCATAATTTCATATCACTATATACTTTTTTTTAATGGAAAAAATTATATCTTAGAATGTGAAAATATCTTAAAAACAGGAAAATATATCTAATGTTTTTTATATCACTTTTATGAATTTAAATCTTTAAATTTCTACCTATTTTTTTTTTTAGAAATAATAGTAAAAAAAAAAAAAAAGAGAGAAAAACTAATTAATGGGGGATAAGATAAAGGGCAATTATATCCTATTATTATAACAGTTTTTGCTGTTTACTGCTCTTATGTATATCATACTTTAGGGAACTTTAAAAGCTATTTTAGAGAACTTGTTTCCATGCTGTACATGCACAGTGCTGTACACTTATATTAATTGAATAGCTAGATAATTTCTCTCGTGCAGAATTTCATTCTCAGTGAAAACATTCTCAGTGAATCAATGACACTGACATGGTAGGGTATGTCTCGATGTCTAAAACAATTGCAGTAGTGATGCCACTGTAGTGCCTTTATGCACCCAAATATATTTGCATACATAAAATCTCCTTACAATCTATGTACATGGATATGTTATTATGTCGTGGCTTAAACATTACTTTGCATGTTTAAATATGCTCAATGTTAGATTTTTGACTATGTATAATAATATTATACCTGAGCAGACATCTCAATCGATGATGATTTGAGCTCTTCAAGCTGCTCGACTCTGGCTTCACATGCTGTGAGAACTTCGATTAGGGTCTGGTTAGCCACACTACCTTCCTTTTCACAGACATAACCATCAACCCACTCCAGGTTGGGATTAATATCCCCAGACCCATTGCTGATTGTATTAACCTCCATACGAGGTTGGGGGAGATTTGACTCCTCTTGAAGGTCTTGTAGTGGTGTGATGGTGGACTGATTGTCCAGTTGGACCTCTAAAACATCAGAACTAGTATGGGATGGTGTCACCTGGTGTCCTGCCAACTCGTTCTGTATATCAGACATGGCAGAAGAACCCCACTCCAGGTGTCCAGGAATCAATGCAATATATGAGGTATCTCCTTGAGGGCATGATCCAACTGGGACATCATCTGTGGAGCTGCCCGCATCCACCGAATCAAAATGGGTGTTAGAATCTTGTCCTAAAGGAGTTCTTTCCAACGCATCAGCACTTTCTTCTGATGGCAACGCTACATATCTTATAGCCACGGAAGGGCATGTCTCTTTGCATGCGTCTTTAATTCGAACTTCTCCATCCCCAGGACTTCGACTTTCACTTATCTCTTCTATTTCTACTAGTTCTCTGATTGACTCCAGAGGTGAAGAATGGTGTAGATGTGCCAAAATTCCTGGGTTGTCCAAAGGCTGGCCTGAGAGCACTTCAGACAGTTGATTGTCCTTGGTTTTGCTGTTAGTTTGAGCATCCTTGATCGGACTTGGACTTCCTGAACTAATACTAAACATATCATCCAAGTTCTGTTGGGATCCTAAGATGTCATTTTGACATGGTTTCAGATCTGGCAGAATTTCTTCATTATCTAGAAAGTTACAGTTTTGTTCTAGGGATCTAGTTGTCATTGTCATAGCATCTTCCAGTCATCACATAACACAAGCCTGCAGTAAGGTCAATAAAAACCTGAAGACAACATTATACACGATTTTAAACTTAATACCATCTGGTAATACCTACCAGATTGATTTATTTACTTTTTCATGTATTATTTCACAATTAAATGCAAAAGGCAACATGGACATTGACTTACCTTCAAATGGAGCAATGAGTATCATGAACCGAATGGCTCTTCAGCAGCGCTCATCTCATTCAACGTTTGGCCAAGCAAGTGACCTTGGCGTTGAAAAAATGAACACCAGGCCATCAGACTCAGGTTACACTGAGCTATATGTCAATCCTCACCTATGACTGTTTCAAATTCCCGCCATCCGTACACTATTTTAGCTGTTATACCAAAAAAATCTATAACCTATAACAGACATACAACAAAATGTATATTTTTGCTTTTATTGACTTCGATAATATACCACTTGCTTACATGATTAATTAAACACCTTTTGTAGTGCTTCTTTACTTAAACTTGTAAATTTCAGTTTGGTTTTTTTATTTGAAACTTAATTATACATTAACACGTTGCATACATTATCTATGGTATGTTTCATACTACATATTAAATGATTCACTGATGAAATGGATAGCTTGAAAACAGCACTTCCTCAAATATCCCAAGTGCCAGTTGTTACATGGGAGGACTCCCTTATGCTTATATGCAAAAAAAAAAAAAATGTTGTTAATGCATAATCAGATTAAATCTTTTAAATGGCTAAATCAATAATTCACTTACCCTGTGTGAGATGTCTTTTCCCCCACCACTGTTTAGTGCAAAAACAATTATGATGAGATAATGCGAGAATAGCTGGGGAAACACATATTGAACCACTTTTTTCATGTGCATAATCATAGTGTGAATGAGTAGTGGAGTTACTGTGAGCTTGAACATCCTAGGATCATTTTCTTCAGTAAATATTCCTATTACTATTTCCATATCCATTAAGAAAAAAATAGAATATTTTATCCAGCATAAAAATGTCACTGAAACATCATGACGATTAATGAGTGTTTAGATGTTATCTAATACATGATAATTTCACTTGCATGGTTGGCGCTGTTCATATATAATATAATATATAATGGTCAAATAAAAGTGACACATAAAAGTGCCTCTGGTCAGTGTGCGGGTAATTTGCATATTCTCCCTGTGCTTGGTGGGTTTCCTCCGGGTACTCCGGTTTCCTTCCACAGTCCAAAGACATACAGATTAGGATTTTTTTGGTGTTCCCAAGTTTCCCGTTGTGTGGTGTACCCTGCTTTGTGCCCATTGTCTCCTGGGACAGGCTCCAGGCTTCTACAAACCTGTACAGGATAAGTATTATAGAAGATGAAGGAATAAGAAGTACTGTACTGACATTTTCCATTTATTTCATATATTAAGCCATTTGGTCAATTCCAATGTCATAGATGTGACATTTGACCTCATTATGAGTCTCTCACTGCCTGCACAGGCTTTAAGCATCAGTAAGACAGTTTGCACGTCTGCTCATGTGACCCTTTAGAAAGAATGCAGTCTGTCAAAAATGTCTGTAGTATACCACTTATACCAGTTTTAAGGAGCTCCTGAAAGAGACTTAAGAATATTACTACTTGTATTTGGGATTTGATGCCTGTGTTTTTTTTGTTTTTTTTACACCTTTATATATATTAACTGTTATATCAAACAACAGAAGTGCTAAAAAAATTTTAAAAAAGGAAAGCAGTTCCCTTCAATTCAACATCAAACTTGTTCTTAAAATATCGTTTTTGTGCACACACTCCTCAATTTTAACAGAGAAAACACAAATTCTGCCAATGCAGTTACACGTACATTTGACATTTGCATAGAATTGCTATTTTCAAATCAATTCTCATAGCATTGCACAAAGCCCAGAAGCAGCTAGGGGCTTTTTATAGGTTGCCTATTTATATGAGCGAGTCATCATGAAGGCCTGCCACTGAAATTGATCCCAACTTTCAAAGGACCCTCAGGTTCAAATTTAGCACACAATCAAGCTTGCTCATGAAGGAAAGACGGGCCAAGCAGTCAAGAGCCAATCGGGAGGCGCTTAGCAGAGCTTCATTTGCTACCCTGGGGAGTAGCGGGACACATAAAAATAACTGATCTATCAGTCAATGAGATGTAATTATCCAGGATGTGATGAACAGTCAGTTAGGTTTATGTGGATAATGTGGTGTTCAATGCCCTATTTTACAGTATTACTAATAACTAAAGTGAGGCTGGATTACTGCAGTCATTAGATGTTCTAAGACAACTGAATTGACTTTAGTGATGAGCCAAACTATTTTTTCCAGGTAAGTATTTATTTTTTTTATCCCAAAATTCCATACTTACCTCCCTCTTGTAGACTTTTTCATAAATAAGTACAGTAACCCTGCATATACCAAGCTCAGTTTATACATTTTTACAATCATAAATTCCTCTGTTTGTCTTGGTTTTAATGAGCCATAACATTCAAACAACCTGCGTAATATTGTGTACAACCCCTGCATGATGCCAACACAGCTCTGAGCGTTTTGAGGCACAGACTCCACAAAACGTCTGAAGGTGTGCTGTGGTATCTGGCATCAAGATGTTAGCAACAGATTATTTAAGTTCTGCAAGTTGTAAGGTGTGGCCTCCTTGGATTGCACTTGTTTGACAGGCACATCCTACAGATCAGATGGAAAACACTTGTCGTCTTCCTCAAACCATTCCTGAACTATTTTTGCAGTGTGGCAGGGTGTGTAATCCTACTGAAAGACGCTACAGCCAACAGATGATTCCTTTGCTATGAAGGTGTGTACATAGTCCGATGCAACGTTTAGGTGGGTAGGTTCTGTGTCAAATTAACATCCACATGAAGGCCAGGACCTAAGGTTTCCACACAGAACATTGCCCAGAGCATAACACTGGCTCTGCCAGCTTGCTTTCTTCCCATAGTACATTCTGGTGCCTGGTCTTTCCCCAAGTAAGTCATCAGGATTTAAAAGAAAACATAATTCATCAGACCACCCTCTTTCATTGCTCGACGATCTAGTTCTGATGCTCATGTGCCAATTGTAAACGCTTTGAGTAGTAGGCAGGGGGCAGTAAGAGAACTCTTGACTGGTCTGTAGCTACACAGATCCATATGCTGCAATTCACCGTGTTCCATCATCCTTTCTGTTATAATGGGCATGATTTTTTTCAGCAATTCGTGCTACGCACTTCTACAGAGTTGAACCAGACAAACTAGCTCTCATCAGTGCGTTTTGAGCACCCATGACTATGGTGCCTGCTCTGCATGTCTGTCTACAGACCACTTTTGGTAGCTACTACACTTTTAGCAACACCTTTCAAGACTTGTCTTTTTTTGAGAATCTCTGACAGTTTTCTAGCCATCACAAGTAGAACCATGTCAAACTTTGAGACCTAACTGGATATTTGGTATTCAATATATTCCACCTCACAACAGGTGCCACTGTAATTGGGGTGAGTATTAATTATTGCTTATCTGTGTAAACTTGATATCACCAGCATACCATTCATCATACAGATATGGTTTAAGAGACAAAGAAAGTGTTCTGAAAATCATAATTAACCAATAATGCATGTTGTGAGATGACAGTTCTTAATCTTAATTATGACAAATAAGATGTTATTAATTTTATACAATCCGAAGACCCCACAACCTTATGCAAATCACCCACCTTCTTGTAAGCCCACTGTTGTGTCACCTTGACCATCGAGTATTAAAGTGTATTGAAAAGTCCACTCAGAAAAAAAAAAAACACTTCAGTCTCACTCCCCTTCCTCCTCCAGCTTTATTGATAGTTAAAATTTCATTTTATGTTCTAGGACTTCAGTTGCTTTTACCTTCCGACTTAAAAACTGAGTACAAGCGAATGATAGTTTTTTTTTACTTTTACAGTAGTCTAAGTGATATTGTACAAAAATAACATTTGATTTCTGTGAAAACATTCACCTTTCTCCACACTCCAAATCATATTTTTTCCCCTCCTACTACTATTTCACTGAAGTTTTTTTTTCCCCCTTCTTGGGTAAAATGACCTGCAACCGTGGGATTCCACACTTAACATTTTGATTTCGTAGCTGCTCCCCTTAACCAAACTTGCACCTTACAAAGATATTGTTCTCCTAAATTACCTCATGTTCTTTCATGATTTGAATGTGCTGTAAACTTGCTTGTCAATGATGCATTTAATAACCTTTTTCTCCACTTAGCTGCGTGCTGCTGGTTGGGCCTGGGCAGATCTGACTGCATAAGTCCTGTACTGCTTTCCCAGGTTAATCACTCTTAGCACAACTCACTACCACTGTTTAAAAAATAAAGACGAAAGGGAAAAAAATGCAAATCATACCCAGAAGTTCACATTTCTATGATTTTTTTCCCCTACTGATCTCTCGCTGAGGCCTTGTTCGATGAGGCCCGGAGAGGCTGACTCGACAACATTTCTTAGCTGCGTACTCCCACTCAATTCACTCACATCCCTGTTCACCAGTGGCATGGAAAGGGGGTTCTTTAACAAAGCATTATACATAACACCTCTACCAAACTAAACATAAACTTTTTTGTATTAAATGCAGAAAGTGGAAAAACAATTTTCCACCCCTTTCCTTCTTTTAACGCGTCAAGAGCTCACTGGCCTGGGACTAGCCTCTATCTGCCAACCTTTGGCCAGTGAAGAGGATTCAGAGAAAATAATACAACCATCAATCAGAAAAAGAAGGGGTGACCAGGAAACCAGGACTAAGCGGTGGCCTCGATGGTGCATTCCTTCGCCAGGTGCCCAGATTTGCCACAGTTGTAGCAGTTGACTTCGCTCGCCTTGCTGCACTGGACAGCAACATGGCCAATTTCACCACACCTACACACAAAAGGATAAGAGCGGGGCAAGATGCCAGGAAGAAGGGGGAAAAAAAATGTTAAAAAACACTCAACGTTAACACAGGCAAAATTACAATGTCCAATGTAGAATATTAAAAAGTTTTTTTTGCTCAAGACAATTAAGTGCAATTAACTTTAACATCTACCTGTAGCACTTGACCTTCTCGCAGCCTTTCTGTATGTGCCCAAACCCACCGCAGGAGTAGCACTTCTGCTCGTTGGCGTGGTCGCAGTCTCGAGCCACATGTCCAGCTTTGCCACAGTTGTAGCAGACCTGCTCTCTCTCCTTCTTGGGCTCCTTGCAGTCCCTGGAGATGTGGCCACTCCTTCCGCAGTTATAGCAGGCTGCAGAAGATTTGGTGCAAGGTAGAGGAGGAAAAAAAAAAAAGGGATCAATAAAATGTGGAAACTGCGAGAGAGCTTAGGGCTGCAACTAGACCAAAATTTTCAACCACTAATTTGCTTGCATTATGTTGCAACACATTTAAGCAAGCTATATATATACACTTAAACATCATATAAACCACCTGACTGAAATTAACCAATAAATAAATAAAAGCAAACAAAGGCAAACTAAGATTGTGTAATTAATCATGGTGATACGAGTTAATTAAGCTAAGGCTTATTTATTGGTTTAATTAATTAACATGTATTAATACATTAATATATTTTAGACATGCAACTGGTTGCATTCACTTTGCTATATTTATGCACAATCTGATTTAAAAATGTATTATAATTTAGAAGGAATGGTCACTTAAAAGTAAAGTATGATTAAACAATTCTATTCTTAGAGCAGTATAATCATTTTAACTACTGCGATGTCATTACCATTGCAGTGTCATTTCTCATTCGAAACACTAGTTATTGTCAATCAATCCAAACTTGGTCCAGATTTAGGGAAACTGAGCTGTAAAAAGTAAAATTAAAACACTGAAATTTTCCTCTTTACCCATGTAAGCTCCACTGTCCCAGTGTAAATGCAGAATCACAGACATACACATACCATCTTCAGTTCTTTCACAGTCTCTTGCAACGTGGCCTGGCTCCCCACAGCGATAACAGAACAGATCTGCATGAGAGACAGGACAAGGTGGCGTTTGAATGGTTTCTAAAAATCAACACAAGTCTTCACAGCTGCAACCCCGGCAAGCTCTCACCTTTCCCCCTTCCACGACCTTTACCACGGCCGCGGCCAGCGTTCGGGCAGTTCTTGATCCAGTGGCCGGTCCGGCCGCAGCCAAAGCACTCATTGCTGCTCATCTTCGTCTCAGACTAAAGCTGGTGAAGAAAAAGACAAATGCTGTTCTAAAAATAAGGACGTCCTACAAGCTGGAAAATAAACACAACAGACAGACAGGCCTGATTAGTAGTGCTTTCAGTTATTTCATGTTGACAAACTAAAGACATTGCTGAATCGGCAGAGCCAGTGGAATTGACTAATAACTGAAATATAAAAACGTTTTAATCTCAACATACAAATTAAAGTTAGTTCAGTACTGCTAGAAAACTATAAAGTCACTTCTAAACCTGCCAATGCTAACATGCAAATGTTCCTGAGCTCCTGACTCGCTCGAGGGGGAAAGTTTTCTGTTTCAGTGCCGCCATAAAACACACAGTGATCAACTTACAGGCAGCAGCACACTTCTCTACTCTAAGAAATGACATGTCTACATATAGACTCTACATTTGGTAAGTGTGTGTGTGGAAGTCACTGACCAGCATGCCTAGCTCAACTCAGGGGCTAGCACGTATATACACACACACACACACACACACACAACGAAGCTAGAGAGCTAACACGCCAGTTTGTTAAGGCCACCACTTAGATAAATAGTAATAAAACAAATAAAAAAAAACATTACACACTAATACAAAAACTAACTGTGATGGTTGAGTTGTTTGGGGGTTAATTTCGTCCTTCGTCGACTCAATGGAGCTGCGCCACACACACACTCATACATATACACACACACACACACATACACACACGGGGAGTCCCACGACGACGTTTTAAATCTAGTCCTTACCTCCCCCGGACATTTAGCTCAGTGTTTCACTTAAAAACACTCACACGTTTCCCCACACGGAAATCCTCTCAGTAACGCCTGACTACACGCGCAGCGAGTTTTCCCGCGCGCGCATGGCGCAGTAGGCCAATCGGGAAAAAAAACAACATGGCAACTCGTTTACCTTCAACACCACAACAGATTCGCGTCGGAGTTTTATCGCATTTGGGCTGTTTCTAAAAATAAAACCGGTCCTCCCAAACACTGAGACGGTCTCGCACTCAGCATTAATAGTAATATATCGTGTTTTTCTGCAGAAGTATTATGGAAAACACGCACTCACCTCGGTTAAGCGCTCCGTTGCTTGGTTTCTGTTTTTCAGGTCTCCTCCCTCCCTCTCTCTCTCTCTCTCTCTCTCTCTGTGTGCGCTGATGCGCCACGCGCCGTTTGCGCACGGCACGCAAAAAACCCAGGGTAGCCAGATTGGTGAAAAACGTCATCATTCGGGTTGCCAGATTATATTAAGTAATAGAAAAATTCAACCACTTGACCCCTGACCGGATTAAAGATGAAACATTTTACCAAATGTGCTACCAATCTGTTCTGTGCATGTGTTGAAACTAAGACTTTGCTCGATAAACATTTTCACGACGTTTTAACCATTTTTAGCCATTTTTTTGTTTTGCTGTTTTTTTTTTTTTAAATAAAGATATACTGTATATAGGCCTCCGGCAGGACGGTGGTTTAGTGATCGGGGTCTGTGTGCACAGAGTTTGCATATGGGCCGGTTTCCTCTTGGTACTCCGGTTTCCTCCCACAGTCCAAAACGCAGATTAAGCTAACCGGCTTTCCCAAATTGGCCGTAGTAATGTATTGGAAACGTGTCCAGGGTGTACCCCGCCTTGTGGGATAGGCTCCAGGCCCCCGTGACGATGAGATAAAACTCTGTTGTGGTGTTGAAGGTGAACGAGTTGCCATGTTGTTGTTTTTTCCCCCCGATTGGCCTTCTGCGCCATGCGCGCGCGGGAAACCTCTCTGCGCGTGTCGTCAGGCGTTAGTGTGAGGATTTCCGTGTGGGGACACGTGACATATCCTTTTTCAGCACAACCTAGGCAATATGATAAACTGAATTATATTTAATTTTAACCAACTATACCAGGGGTCAGCAACCTTCAACATTCAAAGAACCATTTGGAGCCGTTTCTCACAGAAAAGAAAACACCGGGAGTCACAAAACCCTTTTGACATCTAAAATGAAGATAACACTGCATATATAATAATTTTTTACCTTTATGCAACTTTATGAAAATCAATGAACTGCTACATTCATTCATTCATCTTCTATACCGCTTTATCCTGTATTCAGGGTCGCGGGGGGCCTGGAGCCTATCCCA
>JAQMYG010000016.1:10736422-10747110 GCA_030014215.1 Clariallabes teugelsi
GAGGAAACCCACCAAGCACGGGGAGAACATGCAAACTCCATGCACACAGAGACAGAAATCGAGCCTGGCCGGGAATCGAACCCAGACCATGGAGGTGCAAGGCGACAGTGCTAACCACTACACCACCGTGCCGCCTTGAACTGCTACAGAGAAAGTTAAATTTTATTTCTGCCTGCAACAAAAACATTTTGAAAAAAAAAAGACCCTGGGTTGAAGCTTTCTTTCAAATAAAATACCAAATGTTTATTTCCTCCTCGTATTTATAAAAACAAAAAAGCCGAACTTAAATTATCCACCTGCAGCAAACCATGCCATCTGCTTCTGTATGCCTTCATCCTTTTATCGTGTGTACTGGAGCGTGCAGTCAGCGGTCAACCTGAATAAAAGCTTAATAATAAAAAAAAAACATGTTTTATTTTAATGTTAGAAGATCGCCATAATCTTATAAATTATAATAATACATTTAAAAACTAACAAACTAAAACAAAATACATTTAAATTAAATAATCAGAGGGAAAGCAGAGGGATGAATGAGCCACATGTGGCTGCGGAGCTGCAGGTTCCCCCTGAACTAAATAAACACAACTGAGCAAAATAATTATGGGCCACACAGGCAAAGAAATAGCACAGATACACATAATCACACGTTTTTCTGGTTGTTTTCGGTTGTTTCTATGACCCATTTTGGGAATTTCCATATTCCGGTACTGGTTCAATTTACACGTTATAAAAGTAATGATAACTATCGTTCTACCTGAAAAACTGAATGCACAGTTTGATGTCTGAAGCCTCGTCATTAACACATGCCAACAAGGGTTTCATATATATATGAAAATTTTTTAATTTATTACTTTTTTTTAAATTATTTTTTTTACCCCATATTGATCTATGCTGTGTTGCTGACACAGATCTGTGCCACTTGGGTTTTAATGGTTTAACCATAAATATTTGCATGCACACACTAGTTTTGATGCACAACACAGCTGATGGCTGATAATGGCATGCTGAGTAATCTTGTACAAATCTTATTTGCATTGCAACTTTTTGACTGTTAAAAGTATTGTATCACCTTTAGGCCACACTTCTGAAGTTAACTGTTAATTACATGCTGAGGAACGTTGTAACTTTTGTATTTTTTTTATCACATAATGTTGTAGGTTTGCGCCACAGTAGCATAGGTTCAGGCCAATATATATTTAAACAAGTACACGATTTTAGAAATATTTTTGTTTCACCACCACAATTGGTTTGAAATGACACAATCAAGAGATGTGATTGAAGTGTAGACTTTCAGATTTAATTTTCAAAGGGCTTAATGAAAACATTGCATTAACTGTATGAATTACAGTCATTTTCTTTACAAAGCTGCTTCATTTTTACAAGCATAAATATATTGGTGTTATTTGTACACATGTACAATTTGGTAAATTGTTTTGTTTACAAGAATAATGAGCTTAGCAACACCAAAAAAGCATGGAAGACAACTAAAATTGATGATCACATCTTTATTTCCTTGATGTCTCTTCACAACATCTATCAATCAAGAGACGATAGATCAAGAGACGCCTTCAGGAATGTAAATAAAAAGGGTTTACCTCAAGATGCAAACCATTCGTACCACTCAAAAACAGAAAAGACAGATTAGAAGCCCATAGCCAGTTCGGTGCCAAGACCAACTTGTACCAAAATGATTGTAAGAGAAGAAAATGGAGAAGGAAAGGGTTCATGATCCAAAGCAAACCATATGATAATCAAACATGGTGGCCAAAGGAAGAGGGTCACTGGTGTTTATCAATGATGTGACTGTAAATAGAAGTAGCAGAATGAATTCTGAAGCATATAGAGTTCTACAGTCTATACTGATTCAGTCAAATGCTGCAAAATTGATGAGACAAGGGCTGAGTAAGTCAGCTGACCTGAATAAAACTAAAGAGAGAAAGACCTACAAATAAACAGCAACTGAAACCAGCTGCAGTAAAGGTCTGGCAAAGCATATTGCTGTTGCCTGCTGTTTACCTTTTGCTGCTTTTGACTGTGCTGCAAAGTACAGTTTAAATCACATCAACAAATTTGCTGATCACGCTAAAGTTGTAGACCTCATCAGCAACAATGAGGAATCAGCATACAAAGTGGAGGTGAGCCAGCACAGAATGATGCTCACCTGGGCTAGTCAAACACCTCACCAGTGTGGCTCAATACCACTCCATACTTTATTTGAGAAAGCTGGATTCCATATTCATGGATAATTGAAATAAAATAAAAAATTCACTATTATCTTACCAACATTTTACAGTTTGCAGCCAATGTTCTGCGTATATATTGTCCTGGATATTTATTATTGTTCCGTTCTATATACTTATTGTCCTGGACTCATTTTACTGCTATATACAGTAATTGCATTTCATACCAGTGTATGTAAACTCTAAAAAGGAATATCCATATGGTCAGTGCCGATCTGAAAATGAGGATGGCAGCTTTATACAGTATATGTCTGGAATGTCTCTTTGAGCCTTTTGTATACAATTGCAGATGCCAAGATTCCAAGTTCAAATTATTGTTGCCACTTTGTCAAGGTAGGGAAGAAGACACAAACAACACCCTCAACTAAAAGGAACCTGGATTGGATGACCAAGAACAACCCAGGAGCTACTGAGGCACAGGCCTGCTTTAAACTGGAAGCTGGTGGAACACCAGTGTCACTGTCTATAGTCAAAATTTTTTACATCACCATGAACTGAAAGGCTGCCATCCAATAAAGAAGAAGCAAATTGATGCTTTCAAGACTTTCAAGACTTGACTAAGGTTTCCACCTAACCACATAGACAAAGATGAAATATTTTCAGTGGAATGTCTGGATGACTAAAGGGGAGGTATTCAACCCAGCAAACACTGTACTAACTGTAAAGGATGGTGGTGGGTGCATTTTGCTTTTGAGCTGTTTTGCTGCCACTTGAGCTCGTGCATTATATAAAGTGGATGGATGATAGTGGAAATGGAGGACTACCTCAGAATTCTTTAGCATAGCTTTCAAATTGTCAGCTATGTGGTTGAAATGTAGACATATGTTTGAGTTATTCAACAGGACAATGAACGCAAGCACACACCAAAGCTGGTTGTGGAATGCATAAGGCAGGCCAAGTTTAAGCTTTTGGTGCATCATCCCTGTTGACATTTTGTGCACCGTGCTTCAAATTTGGGTCTGTGTCAGAACACCAGCAAATTGAATTGATCACTACCAATTCTTTGACCCTGAAAACGCAGATGCATGTTGTACAATCACTCTTCCCCAGAAAAAGAGCAGTAAAAAATGACATACATGTTTATGATGAGTATCTATTATGTGTATGTAAAACAACTGACCATAACTCTTAGCATTTATACAGCACATTTATATTCTTAAATAGATAAATGAAATTAGTAAGTCATTGTGTTTGCATTTCCCAAAAGTATATAAAGTATGGGTTGTTGGAGTATTGGAAATGGATTTGATACAGAAAGATTATATAAAATAAATTTTTATATACAAAACTTTATCATTTGTATAATTGTGCAGGTTTAAAGTTTAGCAAATGATAAAGCTTATTAAATTCATACCAAATGATTTTCATACTTAGGCTTGCCAACTTTCTGTCAACCGAATATGGGTGTAAACAACACATCCCTCAAGGGCTCCCCAGTCTTGAAGGCCCACTTCTCTGCAGTGTATCATGTTAAACCTACTCAAAACAACCATGTTCCTACCTATGAACTGATAATCACTCAGTTTAATAGTTGGAACAATATTCTGTTCAAGCTCAGTTTAAGGACCATGTATAACATGAATGTTACTGTATATAAATGACACATACTAAAGACAAACAAACATATTTGCATAATCATGCTGCATTATTGATGTTGATTCAAGAAAACAGTTTATGTGTCTGATGTTGTTTATTCAGTTTGTAGCTGTCACAGTAATGTGAGTCCATCATTGGAGGTTCAGTGGTAGGTTTCTCGCCTGCCATGCAGAAAGCCAGCCAAGTCCCAGCCAATGCCCAAACCCCAGCCACTGGATGCAGTGCGGGCCCCAAACTCACATAAAATGGGAGGAGGGTTGCATCAGGAAGAATATCTGGCATAAAACCTGTGTCAAGCATGTGTGCGGATTAGGTGTGCCACTGTGGCGACCCTTTGCTGGGAGCAACCGAAAGACCAACAACAACAGTAATGTGAGTATATGTCAATGAATATTAAAGTGTAAGTTCTCCCCATGTGCATGTGGGTTTCCTCTGACCTCCCAAAAACATGCCAGAAGTGGATTAGCTGTGTGGTAATTTGCCCGAGGTGTGAATATGTACATGAATCTGTCTGTGCCATCCTGCCCTCCTTCACATCACTCCTTCACCTTCACATCACCCCATACTCAGTACTCCACCAAAATTGGTACTACTGTACTTTTTAATGATTTTGTGTAAGTGTGCCCTCTGGTGATGATTCCAAGTACAGGCAGGATTCTGGATATGGATCCACACTAAATGACACAAAAAACTTAGCTTTTTTAAAGTTAGAACTAAAAATTTATGTTTACCATTAGTACAAGTTGGTTAATGATTAGGTTGTTTAAGGGTTAAGATAGTTGTTTTTGGTTATGTTATATAGTACAATAAGTGCCCTATATGAAACAGGTACTTTTCCCTCAATGCCAGAGTGCAAACACATTATATCACAGTTAACAAGGATTGTTATGAGGCCAAAAGCACTTCTTTTATCAAGACCAATGCTACTTCCTTGGAAAAATAATAATTTATAGAAAAGAATAATAACAGATCACAACGAAAACATACACAAATTGTAGAGTAAAATGATTTAGCTTATTTTGTATTGTAATTGTTCTTTCCCCCAGCTCAAGTGTCAGTCGAAAACAGAACGGCACATCATCCAGGAATTGCACCAAATATATCATACACAACAGGGACAAAAGTAAAATAGACTCATTTAGCTGAATGACCTTGAAATAATTAAGCAGCAGTGGCGCAGTGGTAAAGTGCTCGCTGTATCAGCAGGAGATCGCTCGTTTGATTCCCGGGTGATGCTGTAGCCTCCCGCCGGGGGCCTAAGAGAGATGATTGGCCGAGCTCTCTTTTAGCAGGGTGGGATGAAAGGCACAGCAATCCTGGGTGACTGTAAGCTCATGGATAGCGCTATCCTCTGAGTGTGTTACGCTGAGCAAGAAGTGTCACGTGGTTCTGAGGAAAAACGTGATCATCTTCAACCCTCCCTGACTCCATGGTGTTGGCCATGTTGTGTTGGAGCCTTCCTGGTGACAGGTGGAATAGGAAAAAAAAATTAAGATAATAAAATTTGTTAAATGCCAATCATACCATATAGTATGATGTGGTTGATTACATTCTGCTTGAATATCGGTCAAGGTTTTCCAGTAAAATCTTCTTCGTGAACTTTAGTCAATGTTCTTTCTAAGGATCTCTGCACTCTGTATGACCCTCGTACACATGGAATCCAATGACAACCAAGAATATCAATACATATTTTTAGTGCTTTTAGGGACAGAGTAGTTATACAGTTATGTACTTCTTTATGTACACCTGTTCAACTGCTTGTTAAAGCAAATATCTAATCAGCCATTCACATGGCAGTACATGAAATAGATCTCGGATGACCTACTCTCACTTTTTCCATTGTCATCTAATGAGCCTCTTCATACAGGGGAGGATCCTTGAGCCTGGAAAATACAATATACCAACACCTTTCAGACTGAAGAAGCTACTTGGATGAGTAGTAAAATGTTTGACCTAACATGAAAAAAGTTCAGCTGACATGACTCAACTTCCAGATAACCTCACCCAAATGACTGAGACTCTTAACAGACAACAATCATTAAAAAAGTGTTCTGTATGTCTTACTCATGAGAGCCTCTTTTAAGAGAGTCAATATTGTAATACAGTACTTGCGCCATCCATGGGCATTGGTGGTTTAGGTTTCCTTGCCTGAAATGCAGAACGCTCGGGTTCAATTAACCACCCCAAACCCCAGCCACTGTATGCAGTGCCGGTCCCAAGCCATGAGGAAGGGCACCTGATGTAAAACCTGTGCCAAGTTGTGTGTGGATAGAATGGTCTTCGGTGGTGACCCTTTGATGGGAGCAGCCAAAAAACAAACCAAAAAAGAAAACTATTTACACCATCCAAACACTAGAGTTCTGGTTTTATTAAGTATGCAGAATCAAGCATGTTTAATATATTCATTATGAAATGATTGTACAGTTTTAATATACAAATACTTCTAGGAATGTAATAAAATAGTGAAGAGTAATTGTGTTATCTATTTGACTTTAAAATCACCTCTAGAGTCTCACCTTAAAAACACTGTGGAAAAAACCATCTTACTCTAGCTATTACTGACTAACAGAGATGAATGCACATTAATTCATCTCCATTAATCATTTGCACTCATTGTCACACCTTGCTGAAAAAACAGGGTACATTTTAGTCATGATTAAATCATGGTTTATTTTTCTGAGTAAAGAGATTAAGTTTAGATTAGACAAAATTAAATTCAGCCATTTAATTACATTTTGCAGCATATTGCCTGTAGATATTATACTTATATATGTATTTTACATGAATTTTGGATCAACATTAAATTTAATAATCCCGATTGGTTTTTTTGTAACCTGGTACATCAGAACTGAACCAAGCAAGTTTTGGTCATGGTAATTAAATGTTAAAGTTCCAGATTTAGTTGCTGGAAAATCCAGTTTGTTCAGACCAGGAAACAGCTGCCAAAACATAGGCTGATCTGGTCAAACTGGTAGATCATCTTCACCAACTAATAAGGGCTTATTAAAAAAAGGTTTCTGAAAATCTGATGATAATGCTACATCCTAGACAGGTTATTATTATTTTTCATTTTAAACAATCCCTAAAATGACACACAATCTCTAAAATATGAATACTTTAAATCAGTGTTGGGTTTAAAATCTGAGGTAAGAACCACTTGATGAGCCTCTTGTCTACGGCACATTGATATATGCTTCTCAGCTGGCTCTGACATGTTTGCTGACAGGGACAGAAACATACAGTACGCACACATGCACATAATGGAGGCTTGCATGTTTTCTTGTTTATTCATAGAAAAAGAGATTTTTAGGTCCTGCGCCAGATGCTCTGATCACATACATCTACTAATACATCAAAGAGCATGAGCCGTTAACATTCGGGAAAATGGCTAGCCATAGGACGAATGGCTGGATGAGGAAGAGCTGAGAAGAACAATGAGAGAGAGGAACCTGAGAAATTTAACACCTTCTAGAGGCAATAAAAGAAGACAAAAAAAAAAAAAAACTAACAACACAGTAATAGGGAGGGTATGGTGGGTCAGCCTTTAGCACTGTTGCCTTGCACCTCCAGGGTTGATGGTTGTAATTTCACCCCTGGTCTGTGGGCGTGGAGTTTGCACAGGCTCCTTGTGTTCACCCAACCTTCTTTGGCGGTTTCCTCTGGGTACTGTGGTTTCTCCTACAGTCCAATAGGAAGTAGTCTGATTTCTGGCTGTGTTTCCAGATCATCTGTAGTGTACAAGTGTGTGAGTAGTTGTGTATGTGTGTGCCTGCTCTGAGTTCTCTGGGATTGGTACAGTAATAGGCCCGATTTAACTGCACACTAGATAAGCATTATGGGAAAGAAAGAATGAATGAATGAATGAATGAATGAATAAATAAATGAATGAAAGAAAAGACAAGCAATAAGGGAGTTGGACAATAAGCAAAAGATGGTCTACCAGTTTGACCAGGTCAGTCTATATTTGGGCAGCTGGTTGTTCACAGATCAAGCTAGATTTTACGACAGGACGGAATACAGTGATATGACACAATTCGAGCATAACAATTTCTAAAGGTTAGGTGCAGTATGCAACAAGTTGAATTAAGATGTAGCTACGTTTTAAGTAGACTTGGTGCATACTGCACCTAAGATTTAGAAAAACAGCCAAGTTGAAGGAAAGACACTTAATCTGGCAATACTGCAGTGTGTGGCTTTAGAGAAATATCCATTCAATCTGGACGTGAACAAAACTAACATCTAGTGTAGCAATTATGTCTGTTTCTCCATTCATGCTAGTGTATTTAGCATGACTTTACATCACCAACAGTCACATTCTGCCAGAGCTAGTATACACGGATAGTGAGGTCCTATCTATTTTTAACTCATGTTATTCACTGTGAGAATACAGTATTTATAATACATTTTGTATACAGCCAAGCAAATCAACCTACCTACCTACCTACCTACCTACTTAGCTAGCTACATGTTTGTTTAGTTGTATCCCCAAATAACTATAGAATCTTCTTCTTTGGCGGGAACACTTCACACGTTGGCACAGCAATGTGCACTTCTGCTCTAAGACCTTCCTCAGTTTCTGGGTGTTTTTCCCACTAACTAAATTATTCATACAAAATAATGGTGCAGCTACTATCCCAAGCATAATATTCTATAAATAAATTATGAGGGTGTTATAGTTTTGTCTCTCTGAACATATTTTTGAGATAAACAAGGAAAATATGCCATTATTGATAACCAGAAGAGGAGGGATTTTATTCATGCTGTTATGCGCATGCGCATTTCAGATCAAATTATACTCCTTTAGAGTGGAGAGAGAGAGAGAGAGAGAGAGAGAGAGAGAGAGAGAGAGAGAGATTATATCCTAGTGGGGACAAAGAGCAGACATTTCAGACAGTTTTGATCTTAAGGGGGCATTTATTTAAAAGGCAAATGGTTTTCCTTTAGTTAACTGATATTAAGGTTAGGGTTAGCGTTAGGTGTAGGTACGGCATTAAGCAGCTGCATTAATAATGCTCAATGGAAAGTCCTCACAAGGATAGTGGGATGAAAATGTGTGTGAGTGACTGAGTGAGAGAAAGAGAGATAGAGAGCAAGAGAGAGAGAGAGAGAGAGAGGAATCATCTTACTGATGTGATGTTTGTGCATCTCCCTCCCAGAACACTAAATCAATACATTCGGAGCTGTAGTTGTCTCTTCATCTTTGTTAAGGTGGTTTTGTGCATCACGGCTTTCTCCTTACAGTCTGCTGAATGTACGAAGAAAAATTAACTATCTTTCATGCAAATTTATGAAAAGAACTGTTATAATGTAATGTTCCAAAACACTTACATGCATCTGGATAATAAAATCATGACTAACACATATACAAAACATGTCCAAATTCAGTAGTATCCACCCCTAATGTCTATTTTGCAAGGCCTCAGGAACCTCTGCTTCACCCAACCTAAAGTATCCACTTTGTTTTCCTCAAATATGAGTGTTTGCTCGTCTGCTTTTCAGATGATGCCAACTCGAGGGAATACCTTAAATCTCGCTGGTGTGGATTTGGTCGCTCCTCCTCAGTCTCCGTGGCCTGGCCATGTGAGCTGAGTGCATTAGTGATGTCCTGGGATTTGAAGGGAGAGAGCTTGCACTGCCTGGAGAAGCCACTTTGCGGAACTCAGCGTGAAGACTTTGCAGATCCAAGTAGCCATATTTCATTTATTTCTACAAGAATTATGTTGGGAAATGTTCACCCAGGCTCTAGCTTATTTAGTCAATAGTTTTCGAATGGATTTAATAAAGAAGATAAGGTCTGTACTTGTTCTTGGTTGTGATTGACGTGGAAGTCTGTCATGGACTGATTCCTTTGGCTTATTCTGTTTCTGGTAAGTGGCATTTACTTTATATTAAGCAGGCACATGCTTAACAAGAAATTATATTGTTCTCCATGTCTTTCTTCTGATACTATCAGAAGAAAGACATGGAAAACGTAAGAAATCCTTCTATCTAAACCTACGTAATCCTTCAGAGCCATGACGTGCTCAGTGAAGCATAGCCAATGGGTCCGCTATTAAAAATAGAACTTTAATTATTTGCTGTTGATTCGATAATTAACTCAATAACAGGTAAAATAAATATTGTCAAACTTGAATACATTAAAAAATATATTATAAAATATATGTTCTGTGAATTAATGTAAACAATGAACCTTATATTTGAATAACTAATTAATAAATATACCTATAATTAAAGGTCTCCCTGTTTGCTAAAAGTCTGAGAAGCCTTTTTGTAGAAATATCAAGCATAAAGAGACACATAATATGATAGGTAACGAGAAAGTCAACATGGTTATTCTTACAAATAAATTCAACCGTGCCGTAAACAGTTGGTCTAAAAAGATGATATGTAGATAAATTAACAATTGTTTAATCTCGAAGATTACATACTAAAAAATTACATGAATGTATTTCTTATACTACAGTATACGTTATATGCATTACATGACATTCATTTGTTTTATTCAGTTCATTTCCTCAGTTTAATTTCAGTCAGCTTTATTACATTTTTAAATTCAATTGAATTAAATTTAAAGTAATATTAACATGTTAGAGACCAGCGCTGGTACTTTTAACATCCCTAAACATCTAATTAGTAGTTTGAATGTGTGTGGAATAAGGTGTACCGTAGGCATGTGGGATTAGTTACTTTAAGTCACTTACATTTTTGAAAGTATCCATAAATCCCACACACTTAAGTACACAATCCACACTAATTCCACACACTTAAAATACATACTATCTGCTAAACCAAGTCTAAGTTACAAGGCCCTCCATTCAATATATGTTATAGCACGTAACAGGAACATATATA
>JAQMYG010000016.1:10760673-10788381 GCA_030014215.1 Clariallabes teugelsi
TATATATATAATAACTGCATTAATTATTTAACTGTCTGTCTGTATGTATTTATATATCAAGTTTCTCTCTCTCACTGACCAGCCCTAACATTATGAGCACCTGCCTAATATTTGCCACACCAAAACAGTTGACACCTTTCTACTGGAACCAGCATTAACCTTTTTTAAGAGCCTTTTAGACCAGTAGCTCTTCAGTCCATGACCCTGTTGCCAGTTCACCAACGGTTTTTCTTCCTTGGATTACTTTTGGTATGTCCTGACCACCGCAGCCTGGGAACGTATTACAAGAGCTGCAGTTTTGGAGTTGCTCTGACCCAGTTGTCTGGCCATCACAATTTCGCTCTTCTCACAGTATCTGCATTTTCAGTATCTTTTTACAATGGCAGTTAGAAGTGGGTTAGGCAGCAAGTGGACCTTTCTTTTTCCCTGACATTGATGTCTTGGAAGCAAAAAGAAAAAAAAATGGGCAAGCGTAAGGATTTGAGTGACTTTGATAAGGACC
This sequence comes from Clariallabes teugelsi, assembly GCA_030014215.1. NCBI lineage: Eukaryota > Metazoa > Chordata > Actinopteri > Siluriformes > Clariidae > Clariallabes > Clariallabes teugelsi. Next base: position 10,761,176 of record JAQMYG010000016.1, read on the forward strand.
TACTGTAATTGTGATGGCTAAAGGACTTTGTCAGACCAACTTCATACCTGCAGATTTTGTGGGATATTCGCGGTCGGCATTGGTCAGGACCTACCGAAAGTAATCCAAGGAAGGAAAACCGGAGAACTGGCGACACAGTCGTGAGTGGTCATGGCTCAGTGATGCACATGGGGAGTGAAGGGTTGGCCTGTGTAGACCGATCCAATAGAAAAGCTACTAATTAAGCTTAAATTGAGATGCTGGTTGTGCTAAAATGGTATCAAAACATGCAGTGCTTCACTGTTACTTTGGCAAAAGGTGAGATCTACTCAGTATTAAGCAGGTGGTCATAATATTATGGCTGATCGGTGTGTAAATACACACAAGATGACTTGGTCTGCTTTGGATTTCTTCAGGTGAATGTACGACCAGGCATGACCCTGCACAGCTGTCTTATTAAGGCCCTTAAAGTTCGAGGCCTTCAGCCCGAGTGTTGTGCTGTGTTCAGGCTCCATCCAGAACATCCTAGAAGGTAAAGACATTTTAACACCAAATTTGGAACCATATTACTATTTCATCATATAATATTCAGAATATATACTGTAGAAATATCATAGAAATGCTGTACTTAAAACAAATTTCATACCATTTTCTAACTAACCCAGGTGAAGTCGGTCAGTCAAGACAAATTTGGGGTTCAACATTTGCTTTCCTAATTTTTGTACTGCAGCTAAAAGGATAATGAAGATTCATATATTAATTAACATTAGTTGAGATTTCATGGACAATATTTTTTTTAACCCAATTGAAATAGTCGAAGAAAATGTCCATCAGTGGGATAACCTGGTCATTTAGTGCATTCACGTCAGCAGCTGACTTCAGTTTATCGCCTCATAACATTGCTGTGACTAGACAGGTCAAACTGAAGCCACCCCAGATCACAACACTGCCTCCTGAGGTTTGTACAGTGGGCACTATGCATGATGGGTGCATCTCTTCATGCACTTACCCTGACACATGCATCGCTGTGTAATACGGTACGCCTGGACTCATCAGACCACATGAGTCTTCTTCCTTTGCTCCAAGAATTTTCTTTCTTTTGATAAAAAAACAACAAAAAACAACAACCACTTCTCGGTTCCACGCAGCCCTTTAGTCCCGATCCTGTGAGTTCTCATCACATTGTGCATGCAGAAATGCTTTTACTTTTACTATTAAACATAGCTGCAATTTCGTTGTAAATTGTTTTTTCAGTGTAACTTCAAAAAGGATCAGTTTTTTCCCCCTCCCTAACTGCAGTTTTTTGGGAAGTTGTTGGTTCTGTTAGACAGTTCTTCAGTAATAACTTAGTTGCCTTCTGGGTAGATGCAGACCAATAATTTGACTCCACTGAAACATAGTAGCATCTTTTCTATGACACACACTAATGTCCTACATAGGGCAAAGGGGCGATACCCCACTTGTGTCATTACGATTAATACATGTGCAGTGGAAAAAGATGCACAGTCCACATTATGAAAAGAATCCATCAGTAATGTAGCGGTGAAAACCATCATACTCTGTAGGCATATAATAACAAAAGATTTTGGATGAAGTTCCCTATAATTCCTTGTCACCTGGATTAGTTTATAGGGTAAACTAAGGAGAGTGGACACCAAACTTGCCCTGACTGTCTTTATTCTTTTAATAGTAAGAGGAAGCTTGTGTAATTTTTTTTCATGAATTATTTCTTTTAGTGCTATTGTAGGATTTTTATAAAATAAATGTGGAAATAACAGTTGCATGCCAATAATAGTAGTAATTCAGGATAGGCGTATGTTGTAATTTGGGTTATTTTTCTGTTTGCTAAGTAAATCTTGTTATAAAAACTAAATTTTGCTCCTGATTTTCAGCAAAAAATCTCGTATGGACTGGAACACTGATGCCTCCTCACTCATCGGGGAAGAGCTGGTGGTCGAAGTCTTGGATCATGTACCGCTAACGACGCACAATTTTGTAAGTTATCTTAAACCACACTTCTTAAGGAACAACCTTGCTGAGGTAGCATCGACCAATCAGATTTTTTTCTCCAACATTAACAGGTACGAAAGACATTTTTGAAGCTGGCCTTCTGTGACATTTGCCAGAAGTTTCTTTTACACGGCTTCCGATGTCAGACATGTGGCTACAAGTTCCACGAGCACTGCAGCACCAAAGTCCCCACCATGTGCGTCGACTGGAGCAACATTCGACAACTACTGTAAGTTTGAGGACAGGATTTGCTTTACATGGGGAGATGAATTGTTGGAAGTGAATATATTAATTAATACATTTTTTTCTTCTTCTTTTTTTTAACTTCAGTGATTGTTTTGGCCATTTCAAGCAGTCATGAAATAATGTGATATAAGGGGAAAAAGCAGGGAAGCTCATGTGCTTGTTACTGAAGTGTACTGTATAAGACTCATTCTATAATTTGTGGTATATTCCATGTCGGTTTGTGATAAACATTTTTATTTTAAATTATTTTATTTAAAAATATTATACCTATTAAAGGATATGATGTTATATCACACAAACATTATGTGCATCCTATGCTTACAGTAGTTTGTCATAATGTTGCCAAATTGAATATTAGTGCCATGTACAATTTGTAAAATGAGGGTTGAGGATTCGATTCCTGCCTCACGTACGTGGAGTTTGCATATTCGCCCCATGCTTGAGGGGTTTCCTCTGGGTACTCCACTTTCCTTCCACAGTCCAAAGACATGCATGCAGATTAGCCTAATTAGCGTTCCCAAATTGCCCGTAGTGTGTGTGGATTGGTACCCCGTCCAGGGTCTACCCCACTTCTTGCCCTAAGTCTCCTGGGATAAGCTCCAGACCCCTGCGACCCTGTAGAGGATAAGTGGAATAAACGATGAACAAACAAACGTGTACATACTTCATTGAGTATATTAATTGACAACTATGTTAGAAGCACAGCACAAATGTGATCTAAATGTATGTCACAGGACAAAATGACTTCATTTGAAGCTGGTTACTTGGCATTGGGACAAATCAGAAAGTTATTTTTTGTAACATAGCTGAGAAATATCCTTTACCTTGGAAAACATTGTAATGTTTGCACTTTTAAACTAGCAGTTTGAAAGTTTTTTATTTATTTATTTATTTTTTCTTAAATTACAGAATGACACATGTGAATATTTTTGGGTTCATCTGTTGGTCTGACCTCCTGTTCAGTTCTCAGACTAGAACTAAAACAAAAGCACGAAATGGAGTCAACAAAATTAGTCATAGCTAGATATCTAGAATAAAAACACACAGATACTAATAAATTATCAGGCATAACTTTATGCTTACAATGTACTGTACAGTATTTACCAGTTACCCTGATAATAACAAGGTATATGTGTTTTTTAAATCAGTTGTGAATAAAAACATGGTAAGTCAATGTACTAAAGTTTCAAGCACGCTGTTTGTCTGACTGGCGCCAACATGTATAAATTTGTTAGTGTTTCAGTGACTGGCAGTTGGTTACAAGGTTCTGCCTTGTATGAACTGTCAGACAAACATGATATATTTTTATTTATGCAAAATGCATGTTTACATTTCAAATTACCGCCATAAATGCATGACTTCTGAGACACAAAATGACATATTACAAGCCCGCTGTGGCAGAGTTTGAACTTTCCTTCCATTAATACACAATGTATGTGACTCTTTTAAAGAAATCCATATACTGTAAGCCAGGCTTCACCAGTTTTCTATTGGTGCTGTTTCTAAGGCTTTCTAAGGAGATTTGCAGGTTGCCATGTCCACTGAAAACGTTTGCGTTAAACGAAAATAAACAGTGCGATATTTCAGTGAGCTATTGAACTAAGAGATACAAATAACATAGATAAGTATTTAATTTTTAATAGAATTGGAAATGTTTCAGCTGGTGTTCCACCTCAGTTTCTTTTGACATTTGCGACAATAGCAAAAACATCATGTTAATAGGACTTCTTAGAAACCTGCACGTCTGATTTCAATTTATTGCTGTCGACATACAATGGAGGGGATATAAATATTTTATTACGGACATCAGCATAAAAAACAAGTGCTGTTTGAATTACTGCTCTGCCATACTCGAAAGAATTATACTGGTATATTATATTGGTATGCTTTTATGTGCCTATTTCATATTTTATGATGTGAAAATCTTTTAGAAGAAATATTTGAAAGGAAAGGAAATACACCCATTGAACTCGGTCGTTTGTTGTTGACTTTTGCACTCTATGTTGCCATCTCATTCGAGATGCATATTAATCAAAATGGTGCAAAACCTGTAGCAATGGACTCTTGTTTGGAGATGAACTCTCACCTGTAATTTGTGTATTTTTCTAATGTAGAAAGCAAGTGCTTTGTTCATTGTTTGCCTGCTTCTGATACATTGGTGGCCAAAAGCATTAAGTAAACATTTAATGATATTCTTATATATATATTTTTAAATAATGACAATCACGATAATAAGAATAGTTATTACTTTATGCAATGAAATAGCTGTGCAACAATCAGTATTTTGTATGAAGTCCTTTATTCTTCAAAACCTGCTGGATCCGTCTTGGGCACGGCCTCAAAAAGAAGTCTGCAGTACTCTGGTGTCACTGGCTCAATCCATGTCTGCTTGATTGCTACTGAATCTGGAGATCATGTCCTGAAGTCGTTTTTAAAAATTTTTTTTTTTACCCCTACTCCATACACCATTGTCCAACAGTTTCTATTGGGTTTAGGTCTGGAGACGTTCCTGGCCATGGCTCCAGAAGCTGAATACCTTTTATCTCATAGTTACTAGTTTTTCAGTTAATTAGCACAACTCTTCATTAAGATGAAAACTAATTAGACAAATCACTTGTTTTGTGCACAGGGAGAACTATAATACATGGCATATATTGTCTTAATACTTTTGGCCATCACTGTACAGATAACTGCTGGCCTTCTCAAGTTCCACAGTCATGCGGTCCTGCTAATGAGATGAATAGCAGTGAAGTCGATAAGTTTATTTCAGTGGAAGTTGTTTAGCCATTAAAGATGGCTTTACTGTATTGGGTTCTAGTGTTAAATATTAACCAAAAAGTTCAAATGGCAACAATCTGATGGAAACCATTAAGCTAGTTCTCATTTACATGCATTACATGATGGAACATCTCAATGATGTTATATAGAAATAATACTTTCAATAATTTCCCACACGTGATCAATAAATTCTATGTATGGATGTATGTATAAATGGATACCTTTTTGTCCTTCAACATAGACATGGGTGTGATAGTATAATTTAAAAAAAAATGTATGTAGTCACAAAGGAGTCTGACCAAAATCAATCTTAAATTGGTTAGCACTGTGACCTTGCACCTCTAGGGTTGATGGTCTGATTTCTGCCTTGTCTTTTTTTTTTTGTGGAGTTTGCATGTGCCATCCTTGCTTGGTGGGTTTCCTCTGGGTAGTCTGGTTTCCTCCCATTGGCGTTTTGCGAATGAATGAATGTAGCTAACAAGGAAAACTTGAATACATAAGTTCAGTATGGTTAAATCATCACACATTTGCCTCAGAATACACTGTTTGGCTCAGTTAGGGATTCTATACATAATACAGAATATATTAAATAAAAAATTTAAAAGAAGTGTTTCAGATAACAATATAGTTCCAAGTTTTCCTTCTAAACTTTGGTCTGATTAAAAAAAAAAAAATCTTGATTCAGGATGTCCACCACTACTGTTTTCTGCAGCTCTCTGGTGTCCATTTGTCCATTGTTTTTAGATGTCAGTATGTCCTGTAGTCTCAGTCCTTTTTTTTTTTCCCTAAAAAAAAGAGTTTTTAGAACTATTTCAGATAGAGAACAACTCTACATGGTTTGGGATGAGTGTGTGATGATGGGTTACTACTGTGAGGTGCAGAGTTCAGGTCAATTTTAGTATAAATTGTGTGAAAATGTTTTTGTTCAGTTTGTTATTTAAAAGACTTGCTGTGCTGCATTATGTCATACTAAGCAAGAGTTAATAAAACTTTTTATTTATTTATTTATTTATTTTATTTATTTGTTTGCCAGTTTAGGATGTGCATAAATGGCATACATTAATCCTCATTTTTTTCCTTAGTTTGTTTCCCACACCCGGAGAAAGCGGGACCTCGCTACCACCTCTTTCATCTCGAAGGATGCGAGACTCTTTATCCCGACTTCCCGCCAGGTCAGTACTCTGAGGCTGATTAAAGGAGGGAAATAACTAAAGTCATTAAGACATTAAACATTTGTTGTAAGCTTTCAAGCTGTCTTATTTAGCCTGCAAAAGACAAGTGTTTGCTTTTGAATTTCAGCCAGTGTTACAGTCTCATGGTCTAAAGCCCATTTGAGGAAAATTAGACAAAAGCTTACTGAAGCTGAATTTCCCTGGAATAAGATGACATGTGGCTTTAGATATGGAAATATGAGCCACAACAAGCAGTGTTCCTATGAAACGAATACTAATTCCAAACACTAACAAATGACTAACATGGCAAAATGTCCCTTTTGGAATCAGTGGGTAATTAAAAGGATAAAAATCCTTCCAACAGAGCCTTCTCTTAACAATGATTTTGGAATCAACATGTCAGTTTGTTAAGGTTAGTGTGGAGCTGGTTGAAAGAGCACCAACATTTATACTAGAGGCGTTCAAGTCAAACCAGGACTTTTCTTAAATATAGGCATAAAACAATTGACATTTACAGAAAAAAGATGGCATAGTGACTTAGTGGTTGGCGCTGTCTCCTTGCACCTCCTGGGTCTGGGTATCCGGCTAGGTTTGATTCCCGCCTCGTGTGTGCAAGGAGTTTGAATGTTCTCCCTGTGCGTGGTGGTTTTCCTTTGGGTACTCCGGTTTCCTCCCACAGTCCAGAGACATGCAGATTAGTCTTATTGGCGTTCCCAAATTGCCCATAGTGTGTGAGTGTGTGTGCCCTGTGATTGATTGGCACCCTGTCCAGGGTGTACCGTTCCAGGCCCTCCCTCTCCGCGATCTCGTACACAAGATTAAGCGCTATAGACTGAGTGAGTGGGAGAGTTACCGAAAACATCAAGCGCAGTATGGAGATGAAACTCTAAGTTGCAGTAAAACATCTGAAAGGTGCAAACGTTTGAAAGAAGGCCGTATGTCCCTAAATGACGATCCTGGCTGAGGTGTCTCGGAGCCCGCAGCAGTTGTTCCCATAAATATTCAGCAGGTGGAATGCCTGATCCTTGAAAAACAATGGATGACTTTTGGACCATTTGTGGCAGAGATGTGTCTGTCTGTGGGAATTGTACACACAATCATTCCCAAACACCACTTGCACATTACAGGAACTCGGCTGGGAATGTGAATATCACATTCCACGCACAGTCTTGTACAGTCTAGGTCATTCCCACATGTTTTGGCTATTGAAGGAGTTCCTGGAGAGCCAGTGATTCAGACGTGATACCTCTGCATACAAATGTAATCCGTTTCGCAGGCGAGTTCTTAAGGTGAAATTGCAAAATAGGAAATAATGTAAATAATGTAAAATGTAGCTAATTTGTTCAAGCCACCCAAAAATATTAACAATATTTCAAATTTTCAAAACCATAATCATATTTTTGCATCCAAAAACAATCAAAATCTTTAAAAAAGACATGTAAATGAAGTATAATATGAAATAAATAAACATTAACCCTTACTTAACATCTTGATATCGGCTGATTTTAAAAATGAAACTGAAAGTGGCTGCCTGGTGCTATGTCTTCACTAAATCTTGCACAAAATGCAAAAAAAAAAAAAAAAACACACAAGAAAATATGTAAACTTGCTTTCCTTGGCTTTGAACTGACGCAAACCAGTTTTCAACCGGTCGTGGACGTATGGGCAACTTGTTCGACTCGGTTTGGGCGCTCGTATGGCAGAAATGCTTTGTGTGTTGCAGCAAATTTCTTGCGACATTTCAGTTCTTAAGGCGAAATGTTTGTAGGCGAGGTGTTAGTATGTAATAGAAGATGCACAAAAAAAAAGCATCTTAAGATGCTTACACTCTGCTAATGGTAAAGCTGGTTTGTAAGTAGCAGGAATAACGCAGGATTCACATTCACATTACAAACAATGTAAGAATGAAATTTCCAGTTTTCCCCTTTTGCCGAAGTTTCTGCCATTTGCTTTTGTAATTTTGCTTTGGAACTAAAAGGTTAATCTTGTTAATCAGTAATGAGGGTCTAGTTCACCAAAAATCTTTTCCATTAAACATCATATCTAAATCATTCTCTCCTTAGGTTTCCCAGAATTCAGAAGATTAATTAATTGTTGGCTTTACTCAATACTTTATGAAATGATTTTAATATGCACTAGCAGTGTCATTAGAAACAACTATATAGACATCCTTTAGTCACATTATCCACAGTGTCCAAAAGCTAATGAAACAATCACTGGACACCAAAAACTAGGTAAAGTTAATTTTACTTTAAACAAAAACTACTACATAAAACTAAGCAGCAAAGAAATACAATATTTCACAGGCATGTACTGTACAGTATGTGTGCGCTCAACTGCCCTGGGCCATCCATTACTATAGACAGTAAGCTATTGCATTAGATTTATTACTAATGCATTCGCAACAATCAGAGTGATCTAATCTGACTTTAGATCAGGAATTCAACTTCATAAAGCCTTGGTCATTGCTAGGATTTTCCACCACAGTGCTGTAAAGCTCATGATTATATTATAGCTGTCTCAGCACTACGAAACACGGATGGCTGTGTAGTCTTATAGTATTTGTGCCGTATTCTTTTTCTGAAGTCAGCTGTTGTATTTGAATAAAGACCTAAAATGCATTTTTTTTCCTTATTTTCTTTTTTTAGTGCTTATCATAGACACTCCACGCCTCACGCATTTAACTACATTGCACCCTTGCCACCTTCCAGCGGTTCTCTCTCACAAAAACAGCGCTCCACGTCCACACCCAACGTCCACATGGTCAGCTGCAGCCTGCCTGTGGGCGGGGCTTTGTCTGAGGTGAGGAGGCCACACCCAAGTGACATCACATGAGTTAGCTTTTATTTTACTCTTATACTTGCATGAGGGCTTAATTTATGTCAATCTTGGGTGGGAACATCTTCAAGTTGTTGAAATATGATTTAAAATTTGAAAAAAAAAAAACCTGATCGTTTTATGTATGGTCATAATTTAACTAACTACACAGAAAATAAGTGTGCTCTATTCCTTAAGAGTCAGTTTTGGCATTAAAATATATCAATATTTTCTGAGACTAAGGGCTTGTTTAGACTGCTGACAAATCCAATTCGTTTCACAAATCTGATCTTTCAAAAGTCAAGGGCAAGGTCAATCACCAACACTTTTTCTTTCTGTCTTGTTTCCCCAAATGCAGGCAAAAGTGGGGAAAAAGACCTCCTGCAACCGCCTGAAGTGTAGAAAAATTTAATAAAATTTTACTGTAGAATTTTAATGCAAGTGCTCTTCAAATGCTTAGCGAGTCACACAAGTGACGTAATGGACAGTTTGAAATTTGAGCAGCAGAGCTTCCAGACTGAGACAAATCTAATTTGAATCTAATTTCAAATCAAAATTGGATTTGTGGGTTTTATTTATTTATTTATTTATTTATTTATTTTTCAACTGTTCAGGCTACGTAAAGGATTCCAAACTCATTCGAAAGTGGATATGCCAAAAATTGGATTTGGGCTGGCAGTCTGAACGAGGCCTAAATGTGTATCAGGCTTCACATGGTCAAATTTTTACATCTTCGGTTGGATTCTAAAAGCTGTGGGATTGAAATATAAGTATAATTTGCATTCATTCAAATCACAATAAGGTTATAGAACATGATCTTTTGAAGAAAAAATGAACCTAAATGAAATGCATTGCGGCGGCACGGTGGTATAGTGGTTAGCACTGTCGCCTTGGGTCCTTCGATGGATTGGCACCTTGTCCAGGGTGTACACTGCCTCAAGCCCTAAGCCTCCTGGGATAGGCTCCAGGTCTCCGTGACCCTGAATACAGGATAAAGCGGTATAGAAGATGAGTGAGAGTGAGTGAGTGAAATGCATTGCATTGAAAAAATATTGGATATATTACTCTTTAAAATAGAATTTTCCAGAAATCAGTAATAGCCATATATAGTTAGGTAATAAACATTTCCTCTCATTCAGGTTTTACCTCTGGAGCATTGTGAAGGTCAATGACCAACACTTTTTGTTTCTGCCTTATTTCCCCAAATGCATGTAAAAAGTCTACATTTTTGCTAGTATTGTATTTGTGGGGTTAAAGAAGTATCACATTAAGCTTTGCTTCTGTACATTCTGCTTAGAATTTAAGTTTGTCCCTGCATGGTTTCTCAGACTCCCAGAGGGAATAAGATTGCATGGAATGCTTACTCACTGAGCACCTATGTTATATCTAAAGAAAAGTTGTTAAATGCTGGAAATTTGTCAGGTACTGTAGTCCACGTCAATCTGTTTAGAAGACAGTCATAGATTGTGTTCCTGTTTACCTTAAGGATCAACACAAGGAACAGTATAGAGCCAAATTAAGGCAATACATGCAGGGCAACCACTAAACTACTCTATGCTAGTAGGGTATCAACAGACTAGATTTGAGTATTTCAGGGACAGGAAAAAGTATTTAAAACTAAAATTCCCGATATTTATACAATAACTGAGTGCATTTTTTTCCCAAAAATGTTTGCATTTTTTAAATTTTTATATCAACTCAACTTCTCAACTAAACACCATTGTGTATTTCTTTATGCCTACAGGATGCCCTAAAAAGTCAGGACTCAGGTGAGATTATTATAAAGATATTTTATTTAAATGTAGAAAGCAGTTTGTAGATTTGTCTAATTTTATTAGTATTCTTGCTGCACAGGAAGACCTCCTAATCTCAGTCCCACCGGGTGGTCTCAGGCCAAACCTCCAGGCCCTGTTCATAGAGAAAAGGCTTCATCTAGTAGTCAGGACAAAAACAGAATAGTAAGTTCCACTGTCTATTTTTGTATAATTTGCAGTTATAAAAGAAATTATTTAATCATACACAGTTGATCAATGATTTAATCGAGCGTGAACATGTGTAATATATCATAATGTTTAACACACAGGGTTATCGTCAACAAAATTTATTTGCACTGATCAGCCATAACATTACAATGCAAAATATTATGCCCAAAATTGTGTAGGTTTCTGGGGAGCTCTTGACTTCACAAGGCCACTAGTGTTGTGCTGTGTTATCTGGCTCCAGGATGTTTGCAGCGGATCCCAGTCCTGTGGCCTGCAGGGTGGGCCTTAAATCGGACTAGTTTCATTCGGGTAGGGAGTTTGGAGCCCAGATTGGTGACTTTGGGCTCTTTGCCTACTGTCCCCTGAGTGTGGCGGGCTGTGGTACACTAAGTGTTCTGGTGTCTTTTTATTGTGTCCAACATTGCCCTTTTTTAGCAGCATGTGTTGCGTTGGCTTTTCTGTGGGATTGGACTAGACGGGCTGGCCTTTGGTGCCACAGGCATGGGGGAGGGGGAGGGGACACCGCTACATCATGTCTACTGTGTGCTTGAAGGGACGCCATTTTGTCTCAGAGCTGTATTGGACTGTGAAATCTTGTCTTGTTGAGGATTTTCCGAAATGACGATTATTTACTGTACCATCGGGACAGTTTTACAGCAGAGCTATTTTCTATCACCATACTCCTGGACTGATTTATTGAAACCCGTGAGGCCGACTCCTAATTTGTCAGGGGCTTACTGCATATAATTGATGATGATTGTTTTGTGGAGTTAATGTTATGGCTGATCAGTGTATGTTCATTGTCTGAAGTGCAAGCTTTGCTTAATCCTGTGATACCGAGCTCAGCTTGTGAACATTATGAAATTAAATAAAATGGTTTTACAGTCTTAATATTTTAAGATAAAAAAAAAAATTATGATAAAGTGTACACTTTATCTAACACAAGTGAAAATGTCTTAAATTTAGTCAAATATATTAAATTCTATTTATTTAAGATGCTAACAAGGCTAAGTTTAAGTGTAAAATATTAAGCATTTCTTAGCATAACCTATAATTCTTTCCCCGTCAGCGGCCCAGGGAGAAGCGAGACTCCTGCTACTACTGGGAGATCGACGCTAGCGAGGTGGTATTTCACTCCTGCATTGGATCAGGATCGTTTGGAACAGTATACAAAGGGAAATGGCATGGTAAGCATTGCAAATCTTTAACTTGGTGATCTGGATTTAATGATACTGCTCCAGTTTTTGAACATTTCATCTGCATTTTTAAGCAAAATGAATGTGACTAAAGGCAAAGCAACTTAACTGCCTTGTTACTTTCTAACTAAGCATACAGTAGAAGAGCAGGAAGCCTCTTGTGAGTTGGGCAAGTCTGTTTCACGGTTTCAATGGCAGTTGCACCATCTTTTGTAAAGGCACATACTCTTTAGTTGCATAAAGAATACATAGTGTATACTTTGGCTGCATGCCAGCTAGAAAACCTATAGACTACCCCGGGCCTCTCGTTGTTACTGTGATTAGTGCATGTTTGAGATACAATGTCTCCCCTCTCTTTGTCCACCCAGGGGCACCGTGCACCTGCTCGATACCTGAGTCAGTGTTCTATATGGTAGAATTGAGTATTTCAAGATTAGTGTAAATAAAAGGTCTCGGATAAGAGTAAGTGCACAGACTCAAGATTATGCGCTAATGGATGCCAGATAAGAGCAAATGGCGAGAATTTAGTATACGTTCATGTTTAGTCTGTGTATTATGACTGTGTTTGTTCAAAGTGGGACCTGGTCGTTCATATAGCCTAATTTCTGTATTTATAAGTTACAAATAAATCTGAAGAAGTATAACAGGAAGTGTTATTTTTATTAATAATAATGTGCATTTATTTTTTTTTTGGTATGGGTTCATCACTAGTGAAGGACACCTCTTTGGCAGAATGTGATTTTAGTGGGAACACACAGTTGCAGAGATCCCTGATTTATCGCCCCATTTACTAAAGCTGCAAAGAAGGCGGTGGTAGTGGCTTGCCCAACCCACCCCAAAAAAGCTATGTGGGCTTCAACACTGTTCACACAATAAAGGTTTCCCACAACATTAAAAAGCGGCATTGTATGATATTGCTCATCAACAGGTGAAAACTTGTCTTTACATTTCCCCCACTTATAAACTCTATTTACAGAGTTGAACTAAAGGTTTTTTTTGTTTTTTTTTGTCAAATGTACTGTGCAACGCTAAAACAGTACAAATGTTTCTTCTGCGATTTCATCTAATAAAATTTTTGCTTCAGTAAAAATATTTAAAATGTCACAGCAACCTAATCCGAAAGGGTATCTGGTATAAGGGTTCTCTTTAAATGGGGGGAAAAAAAAGTTTTTAAAGCAATTAGTATGAAGACTTGGTTGAATTCTTCTAAAACTATAATTTGCCCTACTTTTTGTTGCCTAGATGTTCCCATGCAATTAAACCTAAACCTAGGCAGTCTACATAGACCACTGGAATCTTTACATTTGAATTAAAACATAAACACAAACCCAGACAGCCTAGAGATTGCCAAAGTTCCTGAAATGTGGTGTTTTTATCTGCTGTGGCATGTGTGTGTGTGCGCGTGTGTGCGTGTGTTAGTAAGCAACTACCATTTGTGATGGTTGTACAATGTGTTCTGAACTTAAGTGCATTAGACCACAAGTAGGCTTAAAGTCCTGAAGCAAGAACGCATTAAGACTTTTCAACTTTTGCATACTTTTATATGACTGCTAAGATGTTTTTTTTTTTTTTTTCTTTCTTTTTTTCTTTTTAACGCCTTGCCCATTTTGGTTTACCCACAAACACTCTCGTTTACTCACGCCCATCCGGTGTTCAGTTTCTGGTCACACTGCTGGTTTATATGTGAAAAACTACTTGGCATGCTTTTTCACATTTTACTGCATATTATCTGTATGTACACACGACTTATTCTGTGCACCTCGTTCAGGTGATGTTGCTGTGAAGATTTTAAAGGTCAAAGATCCAACGCCGGAGCAGTTTCAGGCCTTTCGCAATGAGGTGGCGGTTCTCAGGTGAGAGAAATGGGAGCAATAATGAATATTAAAAAAGGGATTTAGGCAATCCAGGAATTATATATCAGAAACGGAATTGTGAGCTGATCCTGTATTCTGAAACAAAATGATCTCATCATAGCTATTCATGTCTAATATGCAAATTTAGCCATTTTCTGTTGATCAGTGTGAGCACCTGACTGTTGCATGTACTTCTTTGCTCATAGCATAGCTCTGGAATAAATCATGCAGTTCACACCTGACCTTATCCGTCTCTCATCTAACCACCGCAGAAAGACCCGGCATGTCAATATCTTACTGTTCATGGGCTACATGACCAAAGATAACCTGGCCATCGTGACACAGTGGTGTGAAGGAAGCAGCCTCTATAAACATCTGCATGTCCAGGACACCAAACTGCAGTTGTTCCAGCTGATCGACATCGCCAGGCAGACCGCTCAAGGCATGGAGTGAGTTAACGTGCAAGGCTTTAGAGCTGTAACAGTCGCCAGCTCTACACTCCAAGTGGTAGCAAACACTGATGCGTCACTATGCATGGCGATACAGTAATAAAGCACGAGCAATAATACGAAGGTTAGGCTTGAATATTCATCGCAGTGTGTGGAGCAGAGAGTTGGTGAGGTGAGTGCCGTGTTTAATGATGCGGAGAGTCTGCAGCATTTGTGTTTTCCATAGCAGATTAAGTTTGGACTTTTTCCACCAAGTCAACTAGCGAATGCGTCTGTTTTTAGAAAAGGGTTAAGAGTTCACTCGGTGTAGGGGTGTTTTATATGTAAACATACGTAGAGGCATTTTTTACGCTTGAGAGAGAAAAGAGAAACAAATAAATGTTGTGTTTTCTTGTGTTCCATGGTTGACAACAGTTTTTGAAGTTTTTTTTCTTTTTTTCTTTATGTTCCATCTAGCTATTTGCATGCAAAGAATATAATCCACCGGGACATGAAGTCAAACAGTATCCTTTAAATCAACTCTTGCTAAACACAGAACGTCAAACTTGACAGAGGTAACACTTGGTGTGAAGCCTGTTTTTTTATATACCTTATAATAAGTGTAATAAAGTTACATCATTAAAGGAATACAAAAATGTACAGTACTGTTAAATAATTCTTCTTTGTCTTTCGGCTGTTCCCTTTCTGGGGTCACCCAGCGAATCATCTGCCTCCATCTAACCCTATCCTTAACTTTTTATAAAGACATAGTTACATCTTTACATACTTTGTGTGACATTGTTACACAATGTAATCTGATTTTTAGACGAAATATTTTGTAAAATAGCAGAAGAGTCAGAATTTGATTCACTAACCCATTAGGGCAGTTGGGCAACAGCAGACATCAGGTGGTATCGGTGGTGTTTTTATAGTTGTCTTGAGAGTTTAAAGCTTAGGATGTGAATACTTTATTCTTCATAACAGGAAGTATACTAGTTGGTCACATGTCAAAAGTCAAACTATAATGGGCAGGGGCATGTAGTTGCCACAGGTGGTTATTTCAGTGTTCTCATGATTCTGTGAGGCATCTTGACCCTTAAATCACATCTCTAGACATCTTCCTCCATGAAGGCTTAACAGTGAAGATCGGAGACTTTGGTTTGGCCACGGTCAAGACGAGGTGGACCGGCTCGCATCAGGTTGAGCAGCCTTCAGGATCCATTCTCTGGATGGTAGGTTGAAAAAACAGAAATATTGATTTAATTAAAAAAAAAAAAAAAAAAAAAAACTGATTTGATTTTATCTGAATATAGTATGTACCCAACAGAAAAGAGAAGTGAAGCATGCCTTTAAGAACAAATGAATGGGCAATGTTAATATAAGCAAACGCCATTTCTGTGCTTTAGGCCCCCGAGGTAATCAGGATGCAGGATAGTAATCCGTACAGTTTCCAGTCAGACGTCTACTCCTTCGGTATCGTGCTGTACGAATTGATGACCGGAGAGCTCCCGTATTCTATGGTCGCGAACAGAGACCAGGTAACTACATAAATCACAGACAAGGACGAATTGGAGGCTCTATATATAGGCTGCATATAACATTTTACTGTCATGGTTGGGGTACATGAATCTTTTTAGAGGATGAATCAAGGCTAAAATCAATATAATTTTTCCTGACTGATCACCTTTAACCTACAGTGAAGCATTTCTTTCCTGTTGAAAGTAGTTTCTTCCTCGAAGCTCCTTCTGCAGCTTACTGAACTCTTTGATTTCCTCCAGCATCAAAACACCTACTGAAAGAATATCTTCGAATAGAATGGTGTTCGATTTCAGAGCTGTGGAGCACGGATTCTGTGGTTTTTGGTGGCTAAACACATCACAAACATTTTGGACCATGGAATATATATACAGTATATTATTTCTTTTGCTGTACATTTAAGACATTTAAAAATATGAGAGAGAGGATCTGATATTTAAATTAAGATGATTAAACAACCTGAGCTTTTCTTTAATTGGCAAAATATCAATTTCTTATTTGAGCAAAAGTATAGGAAGATGTATTCTTTAAGTAAACACTTAATACTTTCTTGCAAAAACTGCATCAAGCTTGTAACCTGCTGACATGATCAAGTTGTTGCTTGATTATCAAGAATGCTTTTCTTTTATTTATTCATTTATTTTTTAGTTTTTATCTGTCTCTTCAGTCTCCTATTTACTAGGCGAATGACTTGGGCCAGTCAAAAGGCCTTCCACGTTCCCCGCCCAGTGAAGTCCTTTGTTGTGTTGGCAGTGTGTCATAGTCTTTGCTTTATGCTTTTTAACTCTTCAAAAAAATTAGACAAACCCTAGCCTGCAGCAGTGTAATTATGTGTACCAGTGCAGCACAATCACAATGTAAGTCACTGTTGTATTTAGCCATTGAATTAGAATTGCTGGAATTGCTTTAAGAACAGTCTAATGCATACAAACCTGAAAGAATAGTGCTGAAGTGTTAACTTGAAGTTAAAAAATTAACAGCGCATAGTTTTAGTGAAATTAAGAGCATTTTCATACAGTGCAATGATGATCAATGGGATTACAAATAAACAGCTATGTGGCCATAAGAAAATCACTTATTAGTCAGGCTAATCAAATCTTCAGTTTGCTAGGGAGCATAAAGATTGGACTTTGAAGCAATGGAAAAAGGTCACATGGTTTAAAGAGTCCAGATTACTCAAGGGACACGCATTAAGTGATGCACCCATTACAGTATGTGTAATGGCCACTGTACAAGCCTCTGGAAGCAGTTCTGTTTTAATCTGCAGTTGCTTCAGTTGGTTTCTAGGTTCAACAATGTTACATTGAAATAAAATAAAGTCGGCTCATGACCGGAATATACTGAATGACCAGGTTATCACATCTATGAATTTATCTTCCTGGATGGGACAGGCATATTCCAATTCAACTCAAATTATGAACGAGTGGTTCGTGCAGCATGGGGAATGATTCATGAATTGGACATTGGGCAAGAGGGTGCCCTGTAATCAAAGCTAAGGGTGGTTGCACAAAATATTGATGCGTGGTAACATTTTTTGGCCAGAATCTTGATTTTATGTTAAAGCTTTTTCCGCATTATACATGTGTAATGCATGCTGGAATAATCATAATAATCTCTCTTTTTTTATTATAGATCATCTTCATGGTGGGAAGAGGTTACTTGTCTCCAGACTTAAGCAAGCTTTATAAGAGCTGCCCCAAAGCCATGAAGAGACTTGTCGCTGACTGTATTAAAAAGTTCAAAGACGACAGGCCGCTCTTCCCTCAAGTAATCACTGTTATTATGTTGTTTTTGGTTTAGTCATGAAATACGATAATCAGCACATTTTACTTAGAAGCCCTTTTACCACCGTGCTTTAAAATGTCAAGTCTAGTTTGTCAGTAGTGCCAGCTGTAATTTAAATTATAGGTTTATATTAATACACTCATTCTAATACTTTATTGTATCTATAGCAACAGTTCATTCATTGGGGCCTATAAAATGAATGCTGCACATAATGTTAGGCAAATAAAATGTATTTAAAAGACCATAATATAAAAAAAAGCTGCTTGGTAATATAACAATATGCATTTTTGTCTTATTAACTAATTAAGAAAAGAAATTAATTCGTTATAAAATGAGTTAGAAATTGACATATTACCACCTGCCCCATCATGTTTTATTCATTAACTACTGTTTGTTCTGGTCCTAATTAAACACATTGTCATTAAGCCAGCCAATCTTTTTACATTTTATGAAATTTAATTGCAATTACTGGCAAATGATCTTATGTAGATCTTGCATGTAACAGTAATCAAACAGTAGTAGTAATAATAAAAAAAAAAACATCAAGAAATGTTATAACCACACTTACAATAATCTTTCTGAATTAAAACTGAAACGAAAGGCAGAATAATCTGAATTTATAGATTACATATTGATATTTGTTCCTTTGCTCTTTAGATTCTGGCCTCTCTAGAACTGCTGCAACACTCGCTGCCCAAAATCAACCGCAGCGCATCGGAGCCGTCGCTTCACAGAGCTGCTCACACGGACGACATCAGCATTTGCACTCTGACCTCAACCAGGCTGCCTGTCTTCTAATATTCTAATATGGCTGCTTCTCCAACCCAAGAAATTCCCTCTACTAGAAGTACAGGAGTAGAAAGTGCAAAGCAGGTGCTCTTACTGTTTAGCTGAAGATCTAAAGAAAAGTCTATAAAGAAAGTTGGCCTTTTCTAGCTTTCTTGTTTTTGTTTTTTAGTAGTAATTCAGTCATGTTCGACTGTGTTTCTTTCACTGTAGCCAAAGATCAGTTGATTACAGACATCTGCAGAGAGCACTTTTTATTATTACTTTTAATTTATTCCACCTTGTTTGGTTTGATGAGGAATACAGAATTAATTACACTATTAATAACCTCTAATTGGGATTTAGCTATGAAACCTGGCACTTGGTCCAATAAAAATATTGGGTCAACCAGTTATTTCTGGCATATTGTCTTCTAAAGCTGTTGTCAGTCACAATGCACATTTAGGTCAGTGTTTTGACATTTGTGTCTAGAATGACAGTTGTGTAGGTGTTTTGAAGTCTCTGATATTAGCTCTGCCTTTTCCTCATTCTCACATTAGCAGGCTTTTGGCCGACCCCCTTATCTTGAATGAGTTTTTTAATTGAAAGATCCACCACTTACACGTTCGGTCCAGGATGTTTTGCGTTTATTCATGAGAAATAAACTCAAAAGTACAGTACTGGTCAAATGTTTTGAGACACCCCTTATTTCATCATCATATGCTTCCAAAGAGCCAGCGTTTCATGTAATCCAGAGAAATAGTTCTCCAGGCTTCCTGAAGGATTTTTTTCTTCTCTCATTTTTAGTCCAGTTCCTGTACCTGACCAGGCTCAGAGGAATGTTTTATGTTTGTTAAGCCATACAGTGGCATATCAATTATAAAACAAACAAAAAAACATCTACCTTGAGGCACAAACCAGTGAGAAACAGGATGATTAGTACAAGTATACTGGTGACGCTGAATGCTGAGTGGTTGGAACAGACGAGAAGGGAAATGTTGCATAAAGAGGCACTTAGTAGCCTGTTGCAGTAAAATATTTGTTTCCATTGATTTATTTGCATTCAATATATATATAAAAAAAAAAAGGGGCGGCTCAAGACTTTTGCACGTTATCTGACTCTTTGCGAATAATATTAATGGTTACGATACAGTAATTAGAAATTGCCAGCCAGTGCAGATGTGTCAAACAGTGTAGCTTGAACTACATTATCATGCTAAAAACAGGAGTGTGCATATATACCCCTATATATACGGTTTAACAGTAAATAACAAGCTTGGAGGATAAAAAGGCCACAGCTTTTCTGTAGACACTAGGAAAATTTACATGCGCACTTTGTTTCCTAACTGCTGCACGTCACATCTTTTTCTCAGAATACGAAAAAGATTGTGTGCATGTAAAAATGCAGGACTGCACTTTACTCCACTTTCTGCTTGGCTCAAAACTGATCCAATACTGAGACCTGAGGGTAAAATTGAAGACGCGTCCTGTATCCTTACATGCATGACCAGTGTTCCGTGATCTAACATAATACACCTACATGGCATGAAACACATCAACCAGTTACCAGTCTAGTGTTTCAGGCCAATATTGGACCAGATTTATATTTGGTATGGGATGAGTGTAAAGGGATTAGTGTAAAAGTCAATCAGTTATCTATCCTTCCTGGTTCTAGATTCTTGTCTCCATTCAATTAACCAGGATTTACGAGCGTTTAAAAACTGTAGGAGACATTGTGGTTAGTGCTGTGGGCGAGGGTTTGAGTCCCGCCTCGGATCTCTGTTCATAGAGTTTGCCTGCCGTGAGCTCGTACAGGAGAAGCAGTATAGAGAATAAATGGTTGTCTGCATGAGCTCAGCTCTTGATACAACTTTACTTACTTACTGATATTTAACTGATAATATAACCATGAAATCCAGCACACAAAATTTCCAGACAAGCTACAGTATGAGTATCTCCCCCTAGTCATGCTCGTTTGTTCCCATGCCGCTTTTAACATCTAAATTAAATGGTGTATTTCCCATTTCCCAAGTGCCAAATCTACCAGTGGCGTTTATCATATGAAGGCATGGACTGATTGTTAAAGAAGCCGAGTTAGATGTATACTTCAAATGTATTGTTTAAATGACTCCCGTTTCAATTTTTTTTTCTAGGGCTGTATATGATTACAGAATAAAAAACGACAGCGTATGAATGATTAATTTTGACATTTTAAGGCATTTTTCTTTTTATATTTTGTGTGTTCTCCTTTAGCAAGGTCCAACTTGTGCACTTGAAAGACTGTTATTGCTTTGTATTTTAATAAAAGTAAATTAAATTCACAGTTCTGTGTGAATTACTATATACCCTGGGCAAAGATGGGGTTGTAAATTCTGTTGTCTTGATATTACTTAACTGTCTGCTATTTTTAAAGGGGATTTTGTTCTGTATTTTTAATGGATGCCATTTTAACTCCTTTACTATATCTGCACATGTAGATGTGTTTTTGCCTTTCACAGCTGTGTTTGCGGAAACCCCTTCCGGCTGATGTGACTTGAAAGGTTCTTCCTATTTAACTTGGCATTTAACTTGACCCTGTCATGATTTTGTATTTACAAAGCTTTGTATGTAGCATACACTTAACAGACACTTCATTAGGTATCCACTTTTGCCTTCAGAACTGCATTAATACTTCATGGCATACATTCAAC
Source organism: Clariallabes teugelsi (assembly GCA_030014215.1). Classification (NCBI taxonomy): domain Eukaryota; kingdom Metazoa; phylum Chordata; class Actinopteri; order Siluriformes; family Clariidae; genus Clariallabes; species Clariallabes teugelsi. Next base: position 10,782,413 of record JAQMYG010000016.1, read on the forward strand.
AAAGTGCTGGAAACATTTGTTAGAGATCCTGGTCCATATTGACGTGATGGCATAACAGAGTTGCTGGGGATTTGTGGCACATCCATTTCCCAAAAGTTCTCTATTGAATTGAGATCTGGTGACTGTGGAGGCCATTTCAGTACAGTGACCTCATTAGCTTTGTGTGGTGACTTGATATCCTTGTGGTCATAAAGTGATTGAGATCGTCAGCAACTGGCATTAAAGCTGTGGCATTTAAATTCTGCTCAATTGGTACTAAGGGGCCCAAAGAACATCCTTGAACCGTTGATACAAGGCAGGATAGATCCATACTTCCGTGTTTACTACAAATCCTGACCCTTCCATCTGAATTATGGCCTGATTTTGGTGAACCCATTCAAATTGTGGCCTCAGATTCCTGTTCTGTGTGGGCAGAAGTGTGTGGACGTGCATTGTCATGCAAGGTCACAACACCCTTGGACAGCAGACTTCTGTGGTTAATCTGAAGTTTAGGCTTCAGCTTCTAAATAAACGTCTCACTGTAACGAGCACTGTTGAACCTTTTTTTCCTGATAATGCTCCAATACTGGCCCTTGAGAGAATTTTTTTTTACAGAAAACTGTTAGCATCAATTTTCCAGCTGATGGTTGACTTATGAACTTTTTGTATGGTTGGCAACTGAGGATGTTTCCGTTCCATACTCTGCCGCTTTCTTCTCAGGCTCATAGTGATGAATCTCTTGAAGAAACTTTCACCTTCCTTAGAGTATCGGTCCAAATTTTGTTTCCAGATATCCGAATGCTTCTGTTTACGTTCTTCTGAGAGTTGTTTCGGTACACATCTCACACAAATCACTGCTCTGCTTTAATGCAAATCATAAGTGGGGTGTCCATTTTCGCTCGGACCGCAGTTACAAATGAACCGATGTAAAACGTTCACACCTGACCAGTGACTGGGGAGACAGTAGCCTTGAATGGAAAGCGCTGATTTAGCGCTCTTATATTAAACAAGGCCTAGGAACATATATAGCATTTCCCCAAGACACCTAATGCCCAGTTTCTTTACATGGCCGATCTTTTTTTACAGCTACATGTTATACATCTATATTACATAAGTAATTACACAAGCTATACAAAACCGGTTGCCTTGACAATAATAAACAGCAAATCACAACAAATTCCCCAAAAAAGAAAAACTAGGAAAACTTTTTTTTTGCACACGCAAATGAATACAGTCACAACATTTAAAAACCAAGCATACAGGAGATTGAGGTATTTTTTTTTATTTCATTCTACGACCTCAAACAACTAAGAGAACATTGTCTCAGCTTTAAATAAATAACTCAAATCACATGGATAAATGGAGAAAACTACTGTAACGGCTTTCGTGAAACACTAATTTGTAGTAGAGGGATGTTTCTTCCTGACTATACCTGTGATCCATGTGTGCACATGAAGGGATAAACTTAACCCTTTCTCATCCTGTGGCATCAAACAGGATGTAATTCAATCTAAACTCTCCTGAAAACTGCCAATAAGTTTCTCAAAGATAGCAGAGCTGTGTCTGTTTAAATGGATCTAAGTGCAACAATTACAGTATATATAGAGATATATATATATAGTTTTTTTTAAAAATAATACACAATACTTGTTAAACTCACATACTGCTTGAGTGTCTTTGTGGTGTGCCAGCAGGTTTAGAAGTCCTTTTTTCTTTTTTTAAATAATTAGCTATTTTCTTTGGACATATTAAAAATTGTTTCAATCCTGCAAAATTCTAACACATATGAGGAAAATATAGCAGCTTACAGAAACAATACATGTGCCTTTAAATATGTTCATGATAAACATAGTGTAATATTTCACAAAAATGTACCACAGGTAAAAAGTTTTTTCTTCTTTTTCTTAAGAAAACCATGTCAAGCCATAAACAGGGAAAAGTTTACCAGTGAGTACATTTTTATTGCCCAGCCTACATACACAGTTACCGAAGTTATGAAACCATGGCTTGCCATGATCAGCCTACAGGTCTGCAAACGTGTGTGTAAGATGAAGAGAGAGATCAGTGTGACGCTGCGGTTCCGCTTTCTTCTCCGGCACCGGAGAGCTGCATGAAGAGTTCGCCCAGGTCGTTGACGTCGTCTTCGTACTGGGGAACCCCGCGGTGCTCTCGTTCCTCGATGAAGTCCCACAGTCGGACAGAGTTCAAGAACTTAATAGAAACAGCAAGCAAGAAAATAAAAACTCAATCACTTATCTCTTAAACGTGCATCAAAACCAAACAAGAACAGAACACTTACAATCAGAGTTTAAATTCACCTCCTTTGTGAAGACATTCAGCTTGCTACTATTCATCTAGATGAGCAATGTTTATTTTTTTCCCTGATCCTGGCTTTATTAAAAGCACACACAATAATTGCATAAGCAATTAGAGCAATTATTATAATGGTTCTGTTTGCACACCAAAAGACACATTAGCAACCTAGGTTAGTGATGTAGCGAGCTGGATCCTTTCAGGCGTAATCAGGGAAAGGACTGAAATTTATGGACTTTTGGTTCATAAATTGGTTCTCATCACCACAGTGTCAAAGTGTGGAGTGCATTTATACATCCACGCAGCGAGCATGGGGCAGCAAGGTTCTTGTCTTAGTGCTTGTTCTCCTGTTTTTAACCATTAAATGCAATAAAAAGTCAAAGCTTCAAAAGGGTCAAATTATTTGCCTGCATCAAACATAAAATATATATTATGAAACCTTGTAAGGACTTTGCTGAACTTTTAACTTTGTGGAAGAAATGTGGTCAGAAAAAATAAAATAATGAATGGAGCTCACTTAAAAGCTTAGTTAAAATGCATGGTAAAATATCGGACAGCTATATATAGTGAAATTAAAACCCAATTCGATGAGATTGGGACTAAACAACTATGTGGCCATAAGAAAAAAACACTTGTTAGTGAGAAAATGTCATTAGAGCGATGAAAAAACATCATGTGGTCTGATGTCCTGACCAATCAGAATTAAGCTCCAAGCAGCTTTAACTGCTTTAAATTAGAAAAACATATTACTCGCAGAATTCAGTTTATATGTAAAAAGCACAAATAATTTTGCTCCTGGCCGAGTCATTCACACTAAACTTTAAATTTCAGAATTATGTACTTGTTTTAATGCCGCGTGTGCATAAATAGGATCTTTATTCTTTTTAACTACTGCTGAAAGAACTGTATACAAAATTCTGCCCCCTAGAGGTCCCGTGCATTACTGCTACTAAAAATGCATACTGTGTACTCATCAGTACTGTCCTTATGACCTTCGTTTTGAATTATTAGTGATTGTACTGTTTCGCACCGCCTGCACGTGTTTGCAAACATGCACTTTATGTAATCCTGTGTTAATATCCATTGTAATTATATGTAGACTTGTATATGTATATATAGACTTTTGTATATGTATCTGGTTGACAATGACAATAAAAGCCATTTGACTTGCCAAATTTGCAGGTTGCAATTTCTGCTGTTTGTCAGTTGTTTTATTAATGCTACTGTTAATAATAAACAATATACAGCAGTTAATATACTGTTTAATGTAAAGTGTTACCCGAACGTTTCCTTCTGAGCTGAGCTGCTTCCGGGGTTTGTCCGGTTCAGCCCGCGTTCCATCGGGGTAGGCGTGCATGTAGAAACATTTCCCTCCAAACGGACATGTTCCTCTTCCCTGGTCAAAATACTTGCAGGGTTTTTTACTGCAAAACACATCAAGCATGGTTTCAGCGGGAGAAATCATTAGTTTAAGGAACGTGCGATGATGTATGAAGCAGGACAGGAGAGAACATTAAATGACGGCATAACCCAGACTCTGGTAACCACAGCTTCTTCAGCAAAGGAGGGTTTCAATTATTTAGTGCATCTGCAAGATCAAAAGCAGTTCATATACTCTGCACTGTAGGGTAGCAGACTTCTAAAGACTAGCCTGTTAACCTTTCACATATCGGCATAAGCTTTGGAACCGGGTCATTCGGACTGCACCACTCTATTATGGAACTAAATATTATATATACAGGACCAGTCAAAAAATAAATAAATAAAAATCTTACCCTGCATTGTGACTAGTCTGGGCAAATGTGACTAAAAACAAATACTGATGATGTGATACATGCAGCTACCTTACAAGGTAATAATATCATGTATTCTTACATATTTTAGTTTTTTTAATAATAATAATTACACACTGATAAAAACAGATACACAGAATCTGTAAAATATTATGCTTAATTACTTTTGTCTAAATTACACCCAAGTATGGAACATTTTTCACAGATCTTCTTTTTAATTCAATATTACTGCTTTGTTGGCAGTTTTTTTTTTTTTTTATAACAATTTCATACAATGCCACATCTACTTTGTTTTGTCATCCTCCTTACTACTTATTGTGGTTCCAGTTCGAAAAGCAGAAATTTTAAATAAACTACCTTTTTTCCCCCCCGTTTCCATAACATAAAAGTAGGAAATGGAGTAATTAGTGTTGGACCTCATGTAAAAAAAATAAAAAATAAATAAAGATTGCTGTCACTGTGGCCTGGTACAGAAGGTTTACTTGCCTGCAGGAATGGCATGCGCGAATAAAGTAACCACTTGAAAATGCACTGAATGATATCGTTTATCAAATCATTTTAAATCACAATTACAATAACAAAAGACGTGCAACAAATAATAATTTTTGTGGCACTACATACACTCTATAATACCATTATTGGACCAATAGATGGTCTCTAAAAACAAATGTGTTTGATACTGCGGGTAATAAAATTCAGCAGAGGGGTTTAGATAAATTAAAGACTCGCCAACATGAAAAGATCAACAATCTGTTAAATCACTGATTTATTACCTTACTGTGCTGCACTGTGCAGTGCAGTGGAAAGGCACAGGTGTAACAAGTCAGGATTACTCGCGTTCAGCTTCTCACCTGACTCCACATTTGAACTCCTCAATGAGACGATTCTTCTCCTCCTGATCTTCCACCCAGTACATGCTGGGGATAACAAACTCGGACACCACCCGGCATTCTGGACAAGACCTGCGCATCACACAAAGCTCGGGTTATACACTATATAATAAACGACAATAAAATGATGCTTTGAAATATGAGGGGTGTTCAAGTCAAACCGGGACTTTTTATTGTGCAGAATAACAGAACACAGTTATGAGAGTAAAACCTTGGAAGTTTTCTCACACCAGATGTTTTTCTACACCAGAGCCATGATTGGGCCGCCTGCTTCATGTCTCAAAACATGGAAATGTCTCGGAGCAAGATCAGGACTGTACGGGGGATGCAGCAATTACTCCCAGCTGGGTTTCTGTGACGTGAAAGTGGTGTTTGTGTTATCCATCAGTTTTTAAGGATTAGGCGTTCCACTCGCTGAATGTTCAGAGGAACTGATTGTGTGATACATGCAGCTACCTTACAAGGTAATAATATCATGCCTGTAGTGCGCTCTGAGCCACCTTCGTCGAGATCGTCAATTGCTGACATACAGCCTACTTAAAAACTTTTGCACCGTTCAAATGTTTTACTGCAACTAAGAGTCTAATCACTGTGGTGTGCTTGAAGTCTTCTGTAAATGTCAGTCAGTTTTAAGCCTTCATTCACACGACATTTCACTACAACTTCCAGTTTCCCTTCAACACGCCTTGTAGTTAACCATGCTTACTTATTACTTATTTTGCATCATTAGCATTAACAGCCACAACAACAACGATAACAATAATAATTAATAAATAAAAAAAAGTTTGCACTCAAAACATTTCCTCCAAATAAATAATCCTTAAAATCCTAAAAATAAGTCAATTAGTGCTAATTTATTCTAGGGATGTGTATTTCCAAATGTAAAGCCCACATTTTTACTGTTACATTTTATAATTTATACAGTACAGGCCAAAAGTTTGGACACACCTTCTCATCTATCTGTCAATGTGTTTTCTTTATTTTCATGACCATT
>JAQMYG010000016.1:10802269-10814682 GCA_030014215.1 Clariallabes teugelsi
CGTGTACTGTTTACTATAACACTGTGACCACGTGTGTGCGCGTAAAACATATTTTATTTTGTGTTTGTATGCATGTGTTTGTACAGCGCGCGTGTACTGTTTCTTATAACACGTGTTTGTGTGCGTGTAAAGCAAAAGAAAGTCTCATTAGAGAAGTTAAAGATCCATTTTCTCCCTCTCTGTATCAGCCTGTCGTTATGTGTGCGCGCGCATGCAATTTGACACCGTGCCCCTTCACACACACACTCTCACCTTTACATCTCCCTCCTCCTCTTGGCTTCACACACACACACACAAACACACACACACTCTCTGCTCTACACAGAAACACTGCTCTGTCACGATTCTTTTCAAAAGGTAAAGTGCAGTTCATTTGTTTGTTTTACAGTGGAACCTCGGATTACGAGAATAATTTGTTCCCGAAGTGGGCTCGTATTCCAAAACACTCGTAAATCAAATTTTCACATAACAAATAATGGAAACTCAAATTATTTGTTCCACTGCCATAGAAAAAAAAAATACTAAATTTTAAGTAAAAATAAAACAAATTAACTTGCACTTTACCTTTAAAAAAAGTAAAAATAAATCTCAACAGATAAGTGTTTCCGGAGTCTGCACATTTTCCTCTGGATACTCTGGGTTCCTCTCACAGTCCAATGACATGCAGATTAGCCTAGTTCTATGTGTGTGTGTGTGTGTGTGCATGTGATGGATTGGCACCCCTTCTGGTGAGGATACAATGAGGATTGTAATGTGATAAGGTGGTGCCGAAGGAGTTATCGCATCATAATCTTTATATTAATCACACACTTAGCCACTGTGGAGTTAAGTTGTTAGTCTTTTGTTAGTGTTTTTGTGACTTATAAAAAATAATATTGCAGTAAAAAATTTTTTAAACCAAATCTATTCTTTCTCAAAAGCATGATTAGTTTTCAATAACAGCATTCGCCATCTATTTATTTATGGTTTATTTATCTACAGCAACTTTTATTTACTGTATTATAGTAGCTATATTTTATCTTTTATGCAAACTCCACTTTCCTAAAGACTTTCCTGATAGTTTTAAATGCTGATACTGAAGACACTTCTTTAATTGTTCAATAAACCTTAATCATATCAAAGATTTTAAATTCTTTATTAAATATCAACATATTTTTTATTTCTTATTAGACAATTTACATGCAGTCAGTTGCCTGAAACAACTCTGAAAATGAGCTGTTACTATAGAAACAACTATTAGATCTGATGATATATGAAAGAAATTAAACCAATTTCAGACCAATCACCATCTACCTCGTATCTGCAGTGCAAACCAAATGAAGCAAATCTCACACACCAGAAATGTTCTTGCTGATAGATTGCATTTCCAATTTTGTCTGAAAAAATTGATGGTAACACTCTCTCTTTATTGTTGTGAAGGCGTTGTGTATAACTACATCAAGTCTGGCGTGCGGAGAGACCGCGAGGGCTGGGAACATTGCATTAGCATCATGTTAGTCCAGCCTGACATGTACAATCTCATCAATCAGTGGGATCAGTACCTGGAGAAATTCTCCTCAGCTGAGATTTGGGATCCACTCTGGCAAAGGTTATTATTTAATTTTATTATCTAGATACATGTGATATAATCCATAAAGATTCTTAGAGCCTGAACTTCTCGCGTATCAAAATACTGTTTTTTCCTTATGCCTCTCTGCTCTGGTTTATTGCTGATTTTTTTTCTTCCCCAGCTTCAATGAGGAGAACCACAACTGCTACAGCTACACGCTGATGTTTATAAACTGTGTGCTGGCCATGCAGTCCAAGCGAGCGCTCAGCAAAGACGAGTTCACTCAGACTTTCATTCTGCCACGCGTCAAACGGGCATCCAAGTACACCATGCTGTGTCAGGAGATTTCCAAGAACCATTTCTACATTGTGGACAGTCCAAAGAGAAATGCACAGGAAGGAAAGAATGATGAAGATAAAGAGGGTTAAAGTCTTCAGGTTCATGACGTTGAGCTTTAGAATAAAACGATTATGTAGCTTGGTGCTAGTCAAAACTATGAATCGGTGGAATGATGCTATTGAATCTGACTTGAATCTTTTAATAAACTACTAACAATATAAGTATGTATAAAGATTCACGTTAGAAACCTACTCTTGGATCTTGTATTAAACTTGGGCTCTAATAAACAGTTATTCCTTCCTGGGTACCCTCTTGTCTGAACCGCTAATCACACAAGCAAGCAACACATGCTGCTATTTTGTGCATGCAGAAACTCTTATTAATGGTGTTTATGGATGTAGTCTGTCCACAAAGAAATAAAATAATCAACTGTATATGCCGATCAGCCATAACATTATAAACTGTTATTGTGTGGGCTCGCGTTTTGCTTCCTGGGATGTGACTCCACTGGCACTGTCAAGTTTGTTGTGGACCCTTTGGGTACTGTGGGTTGCAGGGTGAGGCCTCGACAGATCAGAGTTGTTTGTCCGACGCATTCCATGGATGCTTTGGAGATCTGGGGAATTTGGAGACCAGATCAACAACCTTGAAATCTTTGGCTGCTAAGCCCTATACACAGCAAGCTGCAATGTACTAGATGTTCTGAAATCTTCTATTATAGCCAGCATTAACCTTTTTCAGCATTGGGTTTTCAGTAGGATCGGTCCAGACGAGCTAGTCTTTGGTTCACACAGGCATCGATAAGCCTTGGGTACCCATTAGCCTCTCACCAGTTTACTGGTATACACTTGATAATGTTATTCAATTTACCTGGCGATAGTGTTAATATTGAGGAGGTGTGATCTGTGTAATTAATACATATTACATGTTGTCATTTCTGCTGTTCCAGTCAACAGCACAGGTTTTTACCCTGGATGCTCTTCCTCCTACTTTATTGAAGCTATTAGGACCAGCACAAACCAGCACCCAGTGGCTGGGTTTGGGCATAGGCTAAGAATTGAACCCATTTTATTTTTATTAAACATGTTTGCCTGTGTCTGCTAACAGTAACAGTAAGTGGCGTGTCCACACAAGGAAACACACATCTACTGCACTATTAATAACTACAGGTAGTTCACGTTCGTAAGTTTGATTTGTTCTTAAGTCCGACAAAGTGAGGCTTATACACCTTTGACACGAATATACATAGTATGTTAAACATACCAATCCACTTGACTAAATCTGTCCCCTTTCCCCATCATGTGGCCAAAAATCATAATTGTGCCTAAAGAAATGGATCTAACGTGAAATACAAGTGTTGTCTCTGTGGGGAATCCTGGAATGCAATGTTTTCCCAGAGCTGTTTTCCACTGTATTGGACCATGTACTTTCCAAAATTAGGATTATTCATCATCAGGACAGCCCTTTTGTATCAGCGTGCTTCCGGACTGATTCATTGAAATTGATGAGGCTGACTCATTTCTCTCGCACCCGCACACACATACCGGACTTTATACATCTTATACATTCACTTACACATGTAAAATATTGTATATAATTGTAAACATTGGTATTTGGTGCACTGCAGTGTTTATTTTTTGTACAATACACATGAGATACTTCCGTGATTGAACTAGAAGTAGAACCGTGGTCCGTTCATATCTGCGGAAATTTGTAACTCGAATGTTCGTAAGTTGGGGACTACCTGTAAATTTATTAAAACTGACAAAATTACCTACTGGATGTTGGATGTGCTTGTAGGTGCATGTAGGAGTTATGTACTGTAGTGTAAGAGCAGAACCACCAATGTTTAAATTTTGCCCCATTTCTCTTTTTACTGTCTTTGCATGTTAAGATATGCCTACCTGTTTGCATGCCTCATGCAAAGAAATGAACACACACAAAATCGGCATTACAGAAAGTGCAAAGTATTTTTATTAGTTCCATTATTACCGAATGTTACTCAAGAGCACGATCATTTCTAGATTTCTTCCTGATCTGCTCGTTCTCGTGATGATATCCATCGGCTCACAATAATCTCCTGAAACAAGAAAGCCCCCACACAGTCAAACATGGCTAAAATAATGCAATTAAACAAAAATTTAATTTAAGATAGCCTGAGACAAATGCCTGACCTGAACTTTCAGCATTCTCAGGCACTCGGGTGAGGAGATGTCCTGCTTGGTCAGATCCGACGGCACGATGACGTAGCAAAACATCAGCTCCTGCACATGGAACACGGACATGACAATGTGCAAACCTAATATACTAATGAATACTAATGAGAAATGTAGGAAAGGGAAAGGTTTACTTTTGAGACGTTAGCAGTGGTTCGGCAGAGAGCAGCTAAAGCTCTCCAGGTAAAAGGCCTCAGAGCAGGACCTTGGAGCGACTCGTTTTCTCTTTCCACCACCACAGAGTAGCTGCACACCAAGAGCAGGAGTAAAATGTACAACCGTATGTACTACAAACATTCAAATACAAACCTCAACATAAGCAGAAAAATAAACACATGCAAGAAAATGGGGCATTAATTAATTAATCGGGGGCATTAATAAGGTAGGTTGCTTTATTCTTAATAAGAATCATTCTTAATTGTCTTAATCTTAGTGCAGATTCTATTAGTCGCTTTTGCTGTATTTTTAAGTGATGACTCGTATTAGCATATATTCGTATTAGCATACACTGCTGAGGTTTTATGCAATGCAAGTTTAGTAAAATAACATATTGTAACTGGAGTAAAATCATATGGTAGTGTAATATTGGGTAGAGACAACAAAACGGTTGTCAATATTATGGGGTAAAAATATCTGTTTACCAAGACAACACTGGCAGTTTTTCCCCTTTTAATAAAAACCTTTCAACAGATATTATGATTATTGCCATTATTGCCATTTTAATAAAAGCTTGAACTGCATGGGAAATGTAAAAATTTAACTTTTTTAAATGGCCTGTTGTTTGGTATCTACACTTAACATGGTAATACATAGTTTTATTATTATGCAAACAAAGAATTTGACATTACATATGACATACGATGACCTGAACAAATCTTTTTTTGTATGGCAAGATTGCATTTTTCTTTCCCTTACAGGGATCTTAATGATTATTAATCAATAATCAATTAATTCCTGTTAAGAATTTAAACGATTAAAAGTTTATTAAACAATAATGTTTGTTTTGCTTCACATTTTGCCACAGACTGCCTATCTATTAACTTGCACACCACAAGGGGGTGCACTTGCAGTTCAGGCGATGCTGCGTGGTATTTGAATGAGGACAGAAAGAAACTGAAACTGATAGATTTATTTATTTTTGTTCTGTTTTACGTTGTGTAAAGTTCGCATCGTTTGATCATTATTTTACTGGGATTCTAGAAAAAAAATATCCCAGTGCCGTCATATTTCTGAAGTTTTTTTTCAATATTTATCTGGATTGACAGAGCAAACATTTAATTCCCAGGCAGTTGATATTGACTATCATCTACGTACACTGCACTAACCTTGACAACCCAGGTGAATTCTATGCTAACTAGCTAGGCTCCTTCAATGCTTGTTAATAACTTATTTGAAGGGCAGAGTTTCCACGCTTCCTTTCATGAATTCTGGATTGATTTGGCCTGCTTACAATGCACTTCCCCTTCCTGCATCGTTATTTCTTTTACCCACAGTTACGTCTTACAACCGTTCATGGTTTTCGTAAAACATTTTTGGCAAACTTACTGTTTGGACTGTCAGTGCTTCATGAACATGGCTAATGTGTTTGCGTGGAGAGGCGGTGCTATTTGATAGGTTTGGGTGTTTGTGTGCTTATGGGAGAGAGGGGCTGAATAAATCGTTGTGCTGAACATATTTTTACAATTAAATAAGACTTCTCCCATTTGTAATAACAAAAAATGTCAAAGTAATTTGCGGCGGACACTGTTGATGTTGTAGTGAGCCAGCATGAATAAATCAATGCATGGGAAACACTGGATTGTGCTGCTAGAAGTGTTTAAATGAGAGAAAATGTCTGTTTTATTATTAATAATAAATCGATTATTGATTGCTAAGGTGTTCAACAATTGATTAAGAAAAATGTGTGAAATATACAAACCCTACAGCATAGTTCTGATATTTATATCTCCAGCAGTGGTGGTGGGGTTGGTTATGGGGAAAACGATGACTTGATGTTATTCTACTACTACTGTAATTCTTAGGGGTCCAAGCACAAAGTGATTATGTTTAGCCTAAGAGCTATTATTGCAACGATCATTAGAATTAATCAAACCAATACCAACCTTGCATGATAAAATGGTGGTCCCTTCCGATACAGCACTGCAGAAGAAAAGCAAACGTTAAGGAAAATCTCCGAACTGAGGAGACGTAACTCTATACAGCTCCAAACATTAGACTCGTATGTCAGAAACATAGCCGCTCTGGTGCCAAGATTTCAGTCTCATGCTCCGAACTCAGAGCCAAGAGTCACTTTCCTGGCCTTGACACAAACACAGCAGACGAAAAGGTAAGGAGATCAAGGAAAGCAATGCTTAGTCCGGCTGAATAATTCACCTGTCATCTAGTTCCACTTACACCAGCTGGATATTCTTACTCTGTGCGAACAGTTTAAGTGGGACACATTGGAAATGAGACATCATAATAACAATATTGATACTGATTAGGGGTCGACCAATATGATTATTGGGCCAATACCGATTATCAGAAATGTATTTTTCTTGTCTTTAGCATGTGTTTAATTAAAGGAGAACTTTTAAACATTATCTTATCAGCATTCCTTAGAAACTGAGAATATTTTTTAGAAATACATTTTTTAAAAATCAGCTTTCTAATCATTTACAAAGTAAATAAAGTAAAAAGTTAACTAGTCAAATTAATATTAATAGTGTTAAAACTAGCAAAATTTAAAATTAACTAGAAGAACTTGTACAAGTCTCAAGTTGTTGTTCCAATTCAGCAGCAGCATCAGATTGTTGTACAGAAAGAACTCGGAATGATCTCCAGTGATGGGGCTTCTGTTCCTCTCATAAATGGCACAGACCCTATTATCCGGAGATCGCTGGTTCGAACCCCGGGTGATGCTGTTTTCCTCTCACAGCCGGAGGTCTAGAGGGAGCTGATTGGCCGAGCTCTCTCAGGGGGGAGGGAAGAGAGGTACTCGCGCTCCCGCATTAATCACGGCTCTACAGCCAATCAGGGGCGTCTGTGAGCTCGTGCACGCGGAAGGAGCAGCTAGCGCTTTCCTCCGAGTGTGTTACTCCGCCCCTAATGGTGCGTGAGCAAGCAGTTCGAAAAGATGCGGTCGGCTGACGTCACGCGGTTTGGAGGAAACACGTGATAGTCTTCGGCCCTCCCGGCTGATTGGTAGTGGTAGCCTTAATGTGGGAGCCCCCTAGTGACGGGGAGGAATTGAACACGACTAAATTAGGGTAGAAAATTGGAAAACCCCCCAAAAATAATAAAAAATAAAATAAAATAAATAAATGGCACAGACTTCATTAAAGTAAGGTTTTCTGGATGAATATTCATACAAACAATGTAAGCTTTTGGAGATGGTGTAGTTGAGCTTTCTTACTTAAATCAGTGCCGTATTTAATGCCTGACTTGGGCACCCATCCTTTACTGCGGAAGTAGTGATAGGCTGCGTACTTTATCTCAAAGTTGGGCTGTGCTGAACAAAACACTCTCCAGAGCTGAAGGACTGACAAGGCTTCCTGAAAAACAAACATCACAAAATACAGGAGGTGTTTTGTACCTTGTAGCCAACACAAGTTTTGAGTAATATAGTACACCATGTAGTATACAGTGGAACCTCGGATTACGAGCATAATTCGTTCCGGAAGCGGGCTCGTATTCCAAAACACTCGTAAACCAAATTTAAATTTCCCATAGGAAATAATGGAAACCCAAATTATTCATTCTACAGCCCAAAAAAATAAATACATAAAAATAATTAACACAAAATATACAGTAAAAATAAAACAAATTAACCTGCAGTTTACATTTAAAAAAACGTAAAAATAAATCCCGACAGATAAGTGTTTACGTTTGTGCACGCAGGCGCTGTGTGTGTGTGTGTGTGTGTGTGTGTGTGTAAAAAATACTTTTTTGCCCCACTGTATTAGTAATTCGTTACAGTGGTCAGAATTGCTTTTCATCTTCAGTAACAATGTTAATTAGAGAAGTGGTAGATCTATTTGGGTGGCTGAAACGGTGTGTGAGGTAGGCGAGAATGGATAGTAACCAAAATACACAAGGGTGAGTTAAAAATTATTCACTCTGGTTATAATAAAACTTTTGGTGGCCGTAATTTCAGCGGTTTCCGTTCAAGGCTATGGTCTCCCCAGTCACAGCTGTAAAGGTGTGAATGTATTACATCAATTCATTTGCAACTATATTGCAAGCAAAAATGGATGCTCCACTTGTGATTTGCACGTAAGAAGAGCAGAGTGCAGTGATGTGTGTGTGTTGTTGTTTTTTTTTTTGTGGTCTGAGGGTGTACCTGGTGCCGAAACAACTCACTGAAGAGCATAAACAGAAGCATTATTATATATGCAAACAAAATTTGGACAAATATGCTAAGGAAGGTGAAATCTTCTTAAAGAGAATAATTACTGGTGATGAGACATCACTAGGAGCTTGTGAGTAAACGGCAGGAACGGAAACATCCTCAATCGCTAACCAAGAAAAAGTTTCTAAATCAACCATCAGCTGAAAAATTGGTGCTTACAGTTTTCTGGGATCCTTAAGGGCCAGTATTAGAACATTATCAGAAAAAATGGTTTAACAATCAACAATGTTCATTACAGTGAGATGCTGACTGACTGCTATCCAAGGGCGTTTGTGATCTTGCATGACTATGCATGTCTGCACACATCTGCCCACACTGTCAACACACTGCCAAAACTTTGTTTTGTGGTGTTAAAGCATCCTTCCTATACTCCTGATCCTGCCACACTGGACTTTTACCTGTTTGGTCCGCTGAAAGCAGACCTATAAGGACAAAGATTCACTTCTGATGAAGAAGTGAAGATGATGGTGTATTTGTGGCTCGTAGCTCAGCCTAAAACATTCTCAATGTAAGAATATGAAACTGTGCTGACATATGGACAAAGTGTATGAAAAGTAGAGAGATTGTGGTGAAAAATTATGCATTTGACTGTTCTAAAAGTTAATAAAAAATACATTCTACAGCCAGAGTGTAGATAATTTTTGACCCTATCAAAAGATAACTAATTTTAATGAAATTAGATAAAAACTTGCAAATACTGTACCCTGAAATGAAGGAAAACATACCCCATCATGGAAAACTGACAAGCACCCGAGGGCATAAACCAGGAAGAAAGCCTGCAAGGCAAAGATATAGCGCATAAGCAATACAGGAGAAAAGCCAAAAAAACACTTAAAACTAAATGTTCTCACAATGCTGGGATGTGTGGTTGGAAAAGGGTTCACTAAGATCACGCTGCCTGAAGTTCAACTTGATGGCCTTCGCTATCAATTACCAATGAGATGTAAAAAGCACAGGGATTGTAAACAGCGACTCACAAAACTGCATGTGATCACCTTCGACCCCCTCTGACTCTTTAACGATACTCTTGGGTAAACGCGGCTTGATAGAACCGGGTTTATCAGTCTTCATCGGCTGAAATATTAACGCCGGCCATGTTTATCCTACAGGGAGGTTTGTGTTAATATTAGCCTGTGAAGAGAGAGAGCGCACAAAACGGCTACATTCGAACACTTTCGCGGCTTCTTTAACTGTTTCTACTGGCTCGCGGAGTTGAATTCCCTCGATCAAATCCAGCTGTGAAAATATGGCTTAACTGAAGTTTATAACGTCTCCACCTTGATAAGAAAACAAATCAGAGTATTAATAGCAATGCGCTGGAACAGCATGGTGCAGTTTGAGGTAACGAGATGCAGCTGTGAATAATCTCTATCGCTAAAACCACAGGAAAATATCAATATTTTTAGATCAAAGAAATTTAGGACAAAAAAATAAATAAATAAAAACCATAGAATCCCTTTATGTGAATTAATGTTACTGGATATAACTATTGTTGATTTGTTTATCTGATTGCTTATTATAGACTAGCTAATCACTTTGATTCATAGATATTTTTCACATTTAAAACAAATTTCCATAAATTTCTTTTGATTATGTGAAGCTGCTTTTGTAACAATGACAACTGTTAAAAGCGCTACACAAATAAAATTGAATTGAACTAAATCTGTTTCAAGATGCACGCCAGTCTGGCATTTATGGTTGAACATAACTGTAACATTTAAAAACGTTAGTTATAACTTAGTTCTGCTAGCAGAAATTAAAAGTTAAATATGAAACTGTATGTTGGAATATAATAATTTCTTCATAAGAATGTTCTTTTAGGTACTTTCATATGCACAGATACTTTTAAAAAAAATCATATTTCCAGTTCCAAGATTTTACTGATAAACAACACTTTGCGGTGTTGTTTATCGTGCATAGTTGCCTTCATGGTGTATTTGTTACAAAAGATAAACGTCAAGATACGACTTTGCATGTGTCTTGGTCTTGCTAATTTTCTTTTTCCAGCCAGATAAATCTGAATAAGTTGGTGAGGATAATGGTGGAACGAGACTGAGCAGGTATTCACTTGATACTGATTGAAAACACCCATCACCTCACAGTATGCTTTCAGTGCCTAAGGAGTATACCTGCTAAAGTACAACTAAGAAGTATAATTATGATAAACTCCACTGAAAGTTTGGCACTACAGACTCTTCCTTTATACAAAACTTGGCTTGTCTCCATCACAAGCCACAAGCAACTCTCAAACCTCTTTGTTGAGGTGGTTGGTGGTCTCTTACTGTGTTAACAGAATACAGCACAGACAGATGAAGAAGTTTAAAGAAGGGGGAAACCAGCACTGACGACAAACCACACAGTGGGAGACCAAAAGAGGATTTTCTTTGAGGATCTGAGCATGGGGTTCAAATACTATACATCGCTAGCATCTTTGTCTAGAAGAAGAGTTACTCTATCTACAGTACATGCATAATATGAACGATCTGTCAGTTCATACAAAAAGCTATGCGTGCTTTGCATTTTTTTCGGTACAGCCCTTGTATTTAACAGTAATCACTTTGAAACAATTGAAAAAAACTATTAGAGAAAATGAAATGGAATTTTGAGAATAAAGAAAAATTTCTGCCAGAATGGCTTGCATGTTAATCTCATGTCATATTTCATGGCATGCAAAATTTATCTTGTAGTAAAATTCTGTATGGAATGTTTTGTTTCAATTATTTTATATGAGCACCATCAACATGTTAGTCTATTTTCACTTGTAGTGTGTTTTTGTTTTTCAGAGCATTAACAAATAAAATAGCACTATAAATCACTAAACACACTATAGTTTTAATATAAATAAGTTAATACGTTTGGCATCTGACCAGATTAAATAGAATTCAAAATAAATTTTAAGTTTGGAATTTCAATATATGCTTACGAAAGTCATACTTTTGCACTTTAGAAGTAACTGATTTCTTGTTAACGGTGATAAAATACATTCCTTGCTACAAGCATCAGACATGCTTTTTCTAACCCATCCATTAAGTCTTTTCTTACTTGGGTAATACACACCTTTTCCTCCATCACTCTTTATGAAACAAACGACTTCATAGAATTCCCTTACCTCTTCATAACTCAGCTGTAGATACTCCATCATGTTAAACGGATTGATTCTGCACACCAATTTGCCTTTTCTGCTCTGGAATACAAAGAAAAAAAAACAATAAATAAATAAATAAATAAAAATGTAAACAATCAATTGCATGCATTAAAACAGTCAGATTGGAAGTGAGTCTTTGGAAAATACTATTATATGTTAAGAAAACAATATGTTCCTTTTGTTCTACAAGTCACTAAACCTCGGATTGCGAGTAACACGGTTTGCGAGTGTTCCACAAGACGAGCAAAGATTTTTAATACATTTTGACTTGGAAAACGAGCAAGTCTTGGTTTATGAGTACCGAGTATCATGTATCACGCAGACGCTTCTTGTTTTGACACCGAGCGTCACGTGATCACAACTGAGCCAACGGTTTTTCTCTCTCTTGCGCTGTGAAATTGGGGGTAATCGTCTCCCCTGCTGGGTTTTAGTGCTCGTCTCTCTCTGGTATAATCAACATCCGTGCACGCGTGTACTGTTTACTATAACACTATGAACATGTGTGTGTGTGTGTGTGTAAAACATATTTTATTTTGTGTCTGTATGCGTGTGTGTACAGCGAGCATGTACTGTTTTATTATAACACACGTGTGTGCGCGTGTGTAAAGCAAAAGCAAGTCCCATTAAAGAGGTTAAAAATCCATTTTCTCTCTCTGCTCAAAGCTCAGCCTGCTCTTTGCTCGCACTGTGTTCGCTCGTGTCATTGGACACCGTGCCCCACACACACACACACACACACACACACACACACACACACACACACACACACACACA
>JAQMYG010000016.1:10815036-10828416 GCA_030014215.1 Clariallabes teugelsi
TTAATTTGTTTTATTTTTACTTTACAGCAGTGATTCCGTTAGTGTGTCGCTCAATCGAGTGTCATTAGAGAGATTTCCTTATTCTTCAGATTTCTTTATTTTTCGTTGTGTGCGCGCGCGTGTGTGTGTGAAAAGAGTGGAGAAAGGGTCTGTGTAAAACGAGAAGGGGGAGAGGGGAGGTTACTTTAGATTCACACACACACATACACAGCGCAATATTGAAATTGTTGTCTCACAAAATACCGACTTTGGCTCACTTAAAGGCTTGTTTACTGGGTTTTATAATTTTTTCCTTAAAGACATCCTTACTCTAGAGCATTTATGTGCAGACTTTTGCAATTTTTGTACATTTCTGTTTTTAAATGTTGGTTTAAAGGTGTAGTTTATAACGTTTTATAACGTTGTTGCTACACCTGTGATTCATAAGCATGTACACTAGTGCTCCTTCCGTTTTACATTTGCATTGGCTACAGTAAATCTGTTACATGATAATATAATCATGTTGCTGTGTATGACACGAACATGACATACAGTGGAAGAAAAACCTGATCGACTCGCTCGTGTTGTTTTTTACAGCTGTCCAATGAGAGATGAGATACTACAGGCACCACCCTAAAAACACTGTCAATACGAACAGAATATTATAGAAATGAATGCCGTTGCTAGGAGAAAACTGTTTACACATTTAAGATAAAAAAAAACTACTTTGAAATTGTTGCCAAAATGTGCAGAACATCTTGTGACAACATTTCCAGGTACAAGACCGAACGCACTTCCCTGCCTCGACCAACCAGCGTCCTCCTGAAGGCTGGTTTACACAGAGCACTATAGATGCATATGACATGCTGGAAGAACGCAGCACTTTAACATTTCAGTGCATCTCTGAGCGCTATGTTTATACAAACACCTTCTCTATATTAAACCTCAAATGCACCCATAAATACTATATGGCCAAAAGGATGTGGACACTAAAGGATTTACCATCTTATTCCAAAAACCTGGAACATTAATATCGAGTTATTCCCTCAACAAGTTAGGCACTAATGTCTGGCAAGAAAGCCTCATGTAAAGTTCTCAATTCATGTTCCAATTCATCCCTAAAGTGTTCCATGGGCTTGATCTGAGAAATTCATTCAACTCAAGTCTTCCACACCAACCTTGGCACAACCTGTGAACAAAGGCATTGTCATGCTGCAACAGGTTTAGGACATTTAGTTAAAATAAAAGGAAATCTTAATGCTATGGAACACAAAGATATTATGAACAATTGCTTTGTAATAACAGTTAGGGGAGGACCTATATATGGGTGTTAACAAGAGGCGTTCATGTCAAACCAGAAACCATAATTTCTTATGAAGAAATTTCTTGTATTGACCTCAAGCAGTACGGTGATGAGACGCTTAGCCGCAGTAAAACATTTGAATAGTGCAAACATTTTTAAGAAGTCTGTGAATGACGATCTCGGGTGGGGTGGCTGGGAGTACACTGCTGTCGTGCCCGAGAACATTCAGTGAGTGGAACGGCTGGACTTTGAATATCAACGGATGGCTTGTTGGGACTTGCAGGAGAGATAAATATGTTTGTGAGAACCTTACATACAAACGTTAATCAGCACCACTTGTATTAGGTGGGAATTATTGCAAAATCCCCATACAGTATTGACCTTGCTCCAAGCCATTTCAACATTTGGCCCATTAAAGGAGTTCCTGGGAGGCAAGCATCAGACTTGAAACAAACCAGTCCGATCCTGGCTCCTGGGTAATAAGAACTCAACTGTGTTCTGTTATTCAAAAGTCCTGGTTTGAACTGAACACCCTCGTCACGTGATTTAAGTCAGTGGTGCCAAATGAACACTGATTGAGGCAGGGAGGTATGATGGAGTACCAGAAAACGTTATGGTAAGACACCTGGGTGCCGATTATTTCTTAAACCGCACATCTTTTACTACTTTTTTTTTTTTGCTTCTTAGCTTAGGATGCAAGAAAAATAAACAAGAAAATATATACACATTAAAAAAAATAAATAAAAAGAAATTACACAGTACATGCCCTGCTTTGCGTACATGAGCTTATAATGTACACAGCACACACTGACTAAAATGGTCTGATGAAAAAGGAAATTATTCCATCTCTTCTATCCAATCATACATGCCATCTGTGACCCCTCTCACTCACTCACTCATCTTCTATACCGCTTTAACCTGTATTCAGGATCCTATCCCAGGAGGCTCAGGGCACGAGGCAAGGTACACCCTGGACAGGATGCCAATCCATCGCAGGGCACACACGCATTGACACACTACGGGCAATTTGGAAACGCCAATTAGCCTAATCTACAGGTCTTTGTAAGAGGAAACCCACCAAGCACGGGGAGAACATGCAAACTCCATGTACTCAGAGACGGGAATCGAACCTGGCCAGGAATTGAAACCAGACCCTGGAGGTGCAAGGCGACAGTGCTAACCACTACCTGGCCATCTGTGGCCAGGCAAAAAAATTATAAAAATGCCTCTCTTTGGATGGAAGAACTTGTTCATCCTTAAAGATGGTAAATGATGTAAAATAAACTAATTAGGAGGACATCAATTCAAGATGTCTTCCAAGGTGGGTGAAGTACCTACATGGATAAGGCTAGAGTCTTGTTCATCAACTTAATATGGGTAGGGTTTAAATAGATGTTTATATCAACTTTATGAAATTGTAGTGTGCAACCAAAAGTTGTAGCAGTATTCAGTGGCATGGTCAGAGTCCTATTAGAAGAACAAGTCAAGAAATTGAACAGGTTTTTATTTACTCTTTTGATGTCCTCATCATAAGTCTCTCCGTCTTCAGGTTCTTCTTCAGGCTCCTCCACCAAAACATAACCATGAGCTACAGACGGAGCACAAGCCTTCGTATCTGACGCTGACCCACCACTCATCATTTCACTCGCATCTATTCGACACCCACAATGAACGATCCAGTCATCATGCCGTCCGCATTTGATCTTGGCGAGCACGTTTGGATCGACTTGGTCAGGTTCTTCAGGATATATTTCAGCTAGAGGATCGTAGCGTGAATCCCCTTGTCTACGAGGTCTTTTAGCCTCTGGGAATCCTTCTACCTCTCCACTTTCTGCAGCTGCTACATCTTCCATCTCCTGGTTCTGATCTTGGGATGGCATCGGACACTCTAACAAATCCTGATATTCTTCAAAGACGTCTTGTTCTTTTTCTAGCTCTAGCTCGATAGGATGAGTCAGCTCGTTCAGGACCTGACTGACAGCTTCTTCATCCAGTCCCTGAGCCAGGAGAGCAGAGCGGGCCCACCTCACATGCTGCTCGTATCTGAGGACATAATAATGTGGTTTAATGCTTAACAGAGTGATGACGCACATCCAAAAAACAGC
Source organism: Clariallabes teugelsi (assembly GCA_030014215.1). Classification (NCBI taxonomy): domain Eukaryota; kingdom Metazoa; phylum Chordata; class Actinopteri; order Siluriformes; family Clariidae; genus Clariallabes; species Clariallabes teugelsi. The sequence continues at coordinate 10,818,424 of JAQMYG010000016.1, forward strand.
TTATGTTACCAGGATTACGCAATACAAATATGATTTTCTGCTTTGATTTGACACAGATGTAACTTTTTTTTCAGCACTGTGTTGACATAAATATCAGATCTCATGATCTTACCAGAATGAAATTCATTCTTTTTTTATCAACCCACGTCATCATCCAAACCAACAATAAAGGACAGCAATAGCAGTGACTATTTTTGAGGGAAGGGTGTGGAAATTGGTGGTTTAATTTATATTTAGAGAACTGAAACAAGCTAAACTAGAAGAAATCTACCAGAAGTAAGTAGTGTAGTGAAGTAATTAGTTGAGGAATCAAAAAGAAGATGTGTGTTCTCATTAAAAACAGATACGTCAATTGCAGTAGAACAAGACACTTTAACTAACGGATCTAATCAGAAGAGGAAAAAAAAAACAGGAATTGTGAAAAGAACAAAAAGAACTCAAGTCCTACCCTTGTTTGAGTGAATGTTATCTGAATACTACAGATTTGTAGCTAAGACGTAATACAATAAAACATATACTAAAGATTCATTCAAGAAACTTAAAGTTATAATATAAACTGATACTAACCCGATCCACTGTTAACTAATCTTCAAAGCTCAACTTTAAAGATTCAAAATTCACTTTTTAGTCTTTTTTGACATTCAGATGGATTTGATAATGTGTGTATGAACAAATCATGGTGGTAGGGTTTAAACATTCCTTATTTTTTGTCATTTTTTTGCCCCTAATGTGACCTCATATAAGACGATTCCCCGCTCCTCAACTCTGCTGTTCTCTATCGACACTAAACTGGCACATTTTAAGGAGGAATGAATTTAGTAGAAGTATAAAAATGTGATATTTGAGTTTTTTTTCAGATGGAGCATTAACAGACACATATTTGGAGACATATGTTAACTTGTTAAAGATATATTGCCATATCAAACCACAGCGTAACTGTATGATGATTGCTGCAGATATACTGTATGAGAGCGAGTCAAAAATGATCCATACTCCGGTTATGTTAAAACTTATGTTGGCTGCACTCTCTTATCAGCACTTTCTGTTCAAGGCTACTGTCTCCCTAGGCACTGCACTGCATGAACGATGTGCTACTTCTGTTCATGTCTAACCGTGGTGACGAGCAAAAGTGGATGCCTCACTTGTGATTTGCTCGAAAGCAGAGTAGTGTGCAGTGATTAGTTTTTTGTGGTCTGAGGGCGTACTGTACCTGGTGCCGAAACAACTCATGGGAATGCATAAACAGAAGCGTTTGGATATCTGCAAACACAGATACTCTAAGAAAAGTGAACGTTTCTACACATTCACATTCCATACAAACTTAAATAATTCTTGTGTAAAGTTGCTTTGCGACAATGACAATTGTTAAAAGCGCTATACAAATAAAATTTAATTGAATTGAATTAAAGAGAATCATTACTGGTGACGAGACATGGATTCATCACTACGAGCCTGAGTAAACGGAAACATCCTCAATCACGATCAAGAAAAATTCAAAAGTCAACAATCAGCTGGAAAGTTAACGCTTACAGTTTTCTGGGATTCTTAAGGGCCAGACCTGGAACATTATCAGAAAAAAGGTTCAACAATCAACAGTGCTTGTTACAGTGAGATGCTTATTTAAGAGCTGAAGTCTAAACTTTGGATTAAACGAAAAGGACTGCTATCCAAGAGCGCTGTGACCTCGCATGACAATTCACGTCCGCGCACTTCTGCAGACACTCGTTTTGAGGTGTTAAAGCATCCTCCCTATAGTCCTGATAATGCTCCATCTGACTTTCAGCAGCCCTACAAGGACAAAGATTCAGCTGAACAAAAATAGTTTTTAATGAGAGAATAGAGAATGTCGACAGATGGACAAAGTGTATTGAGCAGCAAAGAGATTATGTCGAAAAATTATGCATTTATCTTTTCTAAAAGTCCATTAAAATAAAACCTACAGCTAGACTGCAGATCATTTTTGACTTATCATTGTGCGTTATTATTATTATAATTTGTATATATTATTATTGCATATTTTTAGTGATTTTAATATATTAGGTGAGTTTATTAAGTCAAAATGTGGAGTAGAAAGGACAATACGAGCAGTTTTGTGCCAGATTACATAACAGCATCCAGTCCTTTTTTTTGGACCTGCAGTTTTGTCCTTCAAGTGATCGTGGCTATACGACGTGAATCGTCATAGAGCCAATCAACACGATAGTTTATCGTAAATACACAGAGTATGCAGAAGACACAGAAACGATCTTAAAGCATCTACAAAGCGAGCTAAACCTCACGAAACACAAACAAACGCACAACACAGCATGGCTTACTTCAGAAAAAGGTATGTAACTTTTGAAAACTGAACCTTCAAAGGTTGTGGGAAGTTTAAAACCAGTTTGTCTCATATGTTCCGAAACTGTGGTGCTAATTAAAGCAGTGATGTGAAGCGCCACTATGAGATAAAACACGGGTCGTTAGAGCAAACAAATCCGCAGCAGTCCGAGGTAAGGGTGTGTAAAACACCTGAACTGACAGTGTTTTGCGTTCAAATCAAAATGCAGAGTAAAAGTGATGTTATGGACATGTGCCAGATTTAATAATCTACTTTAAACACTAAATGTATTTGGCTCACGACTAAAGAAGTACAAACCTTAAAAAAAATTTCTTTATATTAATAAGTTAGGCAGAGACAGAAAGACAGGAAGACATGTACGTGGGCTTCAACCTGAAATAATAATATCGCTGATTACATTAAAGCTGATCAGCTTATTTTTAGCCTTAACCTTTTAACTATTTCTACAAACTTTTTACACATCAGCGACGGGTACTAAAGCTAGTAAACACTACATAAATGTTTGGATGAGCAGGGAATTAAAATGATCAGAAATGTTTTTTATTTTTTTGTAACTCTATCCATATGCGTCAATCATGCTATAAAATTGCCTGAAGGATATGGCATAACAACCTGTGTAATAATAAAATTATTGAGAGGTATGACATTCATTTAAAAATAAACAAATTAGACGTACAATAATGCAATAGCAATGTTGTAAATTACTTACTTAGCAAAGGGGATGACGGGTAAACATTTGTCACCTACATCTGGATAAAAGGACAAAAAGGAAAGACATTTGAAAACGATTACTCTTTATCATATGGTATTTTAATATTTGAGACTAGGCTCTGTATGAACAGGAAGCAGCATGTGAATAGTTTTCCAATAATACCCACATTCCCAGCGTTCAGAAATACTGTGCTGTGGTCGGCTTTTGGACAGAACACCTTTACCAAAATAACCCTGAAACGACACAAAGGTCCATGGTTGAAATGCACCGTTGTCAGTTTATGTAGTTCAATCAGATTCAGCAGAAACTGACCCACGATTATATACCGCTCTTTTTTTTTTGGGGGGGGGCAAGGAAAAAAACATTTATACATAATTAAAAAAAAATACATTTATGTGGAAAAAAATTATCAACATCTAATGTTCAAATGCTCACATCAATCAACTTACACTTCTTTATAATGTGTATCTTAATACGGAGGCACTTTCTGATCAAATCATGTTTTACAAACACCAATAAATGTGTGCTACAGAAAATCTGTAATTTTTTTATGATTAATTTTTAATACTGCAAAGTTCAACAAAATGAAGATAACATATAAACATACCCAAGAATGTAAACTATACCGCCTGCTCAATGAGCACAATTCAGTGTGAAAATGATTCCCAGAACCACTCTTTCCCAATCAAGAGTGCCATCATGGGAGGAAAAGAAAATGCATTAATGGTCATTTGGTACATTCAGGTCATCAGCTGACTTCATTTTATTGCCTTTATTGTTTTATTTTATATAGCATCATCATCATTATCATCATACCAAGACATAAAGATATTTCAATACGAACCCTATAGATGCCTTATTAGAAACACCTATACACCTGCACATGGCTGCAGATATGAAATCTTAAAATATTGCTTTCCTTTTAGTACTTGTAGGATTTAGAAACACTTAAAGGAACTCTTGCTCATGGTTTTAAATGAAAACATCCAATGTTTTAATTAGATTTTGAATAAAATATTAAATAATGTTAAGATGCAATATAAAGCATAATTATCTTTATTTTTTAAAATAGTTCAAAGGAGAAGGTACTTACTCTAATTTTATTCATAAATAATTGAGTTACAGTACACAAGCCCTAGTACTCATCATATTTTTTCCATTTATTTATTTAGAACTGAGTAGGTTTGCAGTACTGCCCGTGCAAGTTTTTCAGTGTGATCTTTAAAACCCTGGTGAGCATAAGGCAGTCGGTTGAGCAGACAAAAATTAGCTTGCATGAGAGTGAGTTTCAACATGCAAAAATATAGCCTAATATCTGCATGTGCAATTAATCCCAAAATAAAACAATTGGATAATCTTAGGCAGCATAGTGGATTAGTGGTTAGAACTGTCGCCTTGCACCTCGAGGGTTTGATTCCCGGTTCTGTGTGCATGAAGTTTGCATGTTCTCCCAGAGTCTGGTGGGTTTCCTCACACAGTCCAAAGACATTCGTTTTAGGTTAATTGGCGTTCGCAAATTGCCCGTAGTGTGTGAAAGAGTGTATGAACCATGGTCTTTTTCTGTTTCTCAACTGTACAGTTTGTTAGCACCTCGCTCATGAGATCTTTCTGTCAGACTCTTCGTTTCGGCTGACTTGAGTGGGTTCCACTGTGGTCTTCTTTGTTGTATCGCACGTACCTCAAGGTCTGAGTCATAGTACATTCTGAGATGATATTCTGCCCACCACCGTTATAAAATGTGCTTATTGGAGTTACTATAGACTTCCTGTTAGCTCAGACCAGTCTGATTATTCTCCCATTATAGCTCGTCTGTTTTAGCCTGCAAACCCTGTTCACACAGGATGTTTTTTTGGGGTTTTTGCAACATTCTCTACAAAGCGTTGCATGTGAAATTCACAGGAAAACAGCCCATTTGGCACAAACAACCAGGCCATGGTTATAGTCAGAGAACTCACACCCTCCCCCAATCCCCATGTTTGATTTGATTATGTAAAGCTCTTGACCTGCATCTACATGATTTTATGCATTTGTGCTGCTGCAACATTATTGGCTGAAAACATACCTGCAGAAACGAGCAGGTGGACAGCAGGTACGAGACTATAGGTTCAACATAAACCTTTAAATAATGAATGCTGATATTTTTATTGTGTACATTTTTTTAAAAACGTGTACAAATTTAGAACAAAACTGAAAATGAGGAAATAGTTTAAAATACATATGTATTTAAAAATATTTTAAGTGTGCTTTAAAAAATGTAACGAAAAAATTCAAAGCACTAGAAACCCACAATATAAGAAAAGTATAATTTGACTTAATATGACATCATATTAGCCATCAGTTTTAGTGATTTTCTTTCTACATTCTAGAACAATGCTGGATTTTCTTTTCAAAACTATGAAATAACACATGAAATTATGGAATTAAGCAGCAACAACACGAAGGTCAGCTGTTCTGAAATAGTTCTCACAAGAACAGTATTGTGTCAAGTGCATTTGCAAAAACCCAACAAGCAGCATGATGAAACTGTCTCTCATGAAGACCATCCCAGGAAAGCAAAACCCAAACGTACCTCTGCTGCAGAGGAGGTTAATTTAGAGTTACCAGCCTAGGAAATCACCAATTAACAGCACCTCAGATTAGAACCGTTAGTAAGGCTTTACAGAGCATAAGTAGAAGACACGTCTAAATATCTACTGTTCAAAGGAGATTATTGCATATTCTGGAAGCCTTCAGCATTGTTTTACCAAGTATAAAAAAGTAAAAATCAGGAAAAACCATATAGAGTTAGAAGGTGGGTCCAAACTTTTGACTGGCAGTGTACATTCATAAAATAAAATCAAAGCACATATTATAATTGAACTCATACTATATGACGTCTGTCTGCTATGGTCCTGCCCACTTCTGCATGGCAAAGGGGACGTTACTTAACAGATGCCAGTGCAAAACCCAGATACAAAACCAGTCCTGGAAGCAGTTTCAGTCAAAAAAACACATCTGATAAAGTTGTCACCTTAAGCACTTTGTCTCCTTAGTAACTGCTTCTAAGTAATTAAAATTTTTCTCTGAACTGAAGCTGTGTTTCACTGCTAAAACAAGGCTAAATCCCAAATCCCACTCATCCTATGATCAAAGGCACTACTTAGAGTTTGGAACAAGAGATTGTACACCCTACATAGTGCACTACCTTTCCATTTTACACTATGCAGGATTCAATTCTGGAACAGTTATTTAACTGTTAATTAAAAAGCTTGAAATGTCAGTGTAATTAACACTACATGCACATCATTGTTTGAAGAATAAAGCACAGCATATTCTACATCTTCATCTCATTTGCTAAAGAAGCACTGAAAATTATTTTGACTTTGCTAGTACAATCAGAATACTACAAATACATTTCTAATATAACCAGTAACCCGAAAAATACATTACTTTTTTTTTTTTAACCCGTATTATTTATGTATTGCGTATTTTAAAACAATGGGGATGGACTTATTTTGGTTGTTTAATGTTTTATTTGGATTTTATTTCGTTTTCTTTTCTTATTATTGTCTTTTTCTATGTCTGCAGCTATTTGTAGGATTTTACAGCACTTTGGTCAACCTTGTTGAGTTAAACATGCTTTAAAAATGAATGTGATTTTTTCTAAGTCTGGTTCTCTGTGGCTTGACCTCAAAATAAAGCCAGAGATCTTTTGTCAAAGCCGTCGAGTGTGATTGCAAGACCGAAGTAAATGCTAGTGAGTCTCAGGATGGGATTTACACAGGAGTCAGCTTGACTGGATACATGCAATAATGAAGATTATATGAAATTTCCTTGGCTTTGGTAAACAAATTACCTATTGATGTAAAAATTGATTCAAAAATTATTTTAACTAATGCTTTTTTTGTTTGTTTGCTTTGTTTTAAGATGTAATTATGTAGAGACAATAGGATTGTAATAAAAGTACACATTATTTTTTTAAACCAGCATATTGACTAAAGCCATCAGTTCTTTTTGGCTACTGGTGTTTCTAATGGGTCGTGATGAAGGAAAACAACAGAAAATGGAAAGTGTGCAATGATTCTGCAAAGGTGAATACATTTCCTTCCCAGTTTGATCAGGCAGAACATCTTGATCTAATCTGCCTCAGTGTAACTCTCTCTAATGCACTGGCAGCGCACGTGAGTGTGTTTACTGTGCACGTGCTCATCTCCCTTCCAAAAGCAGATATCTCGGATTAGTTTCTCTGGTTGAATTAAACTTATATATATATATATAAAAAAAAAAAAAAACCTTACCTTTCCATAAAGAGCCTGAATATGCTCGCTTTCTCTGACTATGACATGCTGCTGTATGAGTTCAGCTTTGTATATTTTTATCTGCTGTTCTGGTGTAGAATCTTTGCAAAACGGAACAGGAAGTGGGGCTTCAAAAGATTCATAAACCTTTGGCCTGCGTTTCGGAGCGTGAAATATCGCTTCCATTAGTCAAGTTACAGTTCAACTGACTATGGCATAAATATAAAATATAACTGTTATGGTAGAAAAACTGAGCATGCTGTTTTGATTCACAGAGCAGCGTGAGTACAGCACGCTCCGACCCAACCAGAAAGCCTTATTTCTAGGGGCAAGATTAGCTAGTTTTACTGTCCAATCAGCGATCACCTTGTGAGTATATTAGCCAATCATAGCTCAGCGTTAGGCGGTCTCATGAAAGTAGGCGGTGCATGCGCGCTTCCTAGGACCTAGCCAGAAGCAGAGTTAGTAAATTACATTTTATATTAAATACACCTTTTAAAATATTTTAAAACAAGTTACATTTTTTAAAAAGTAAAAACACTTTCACATTTCTTCCTATATTAATAAATATCTGAATAAATATACTGCCAGAAATCTGCCAGTAGTTATTTCCTGTGTTGCAGTGAAAATAGTCCGGGACCTTAAATGTTTCATTTATTTAGTTCCGGTGCATTTAATAATAAAGTTTCTAGCTACAAGGATAAAAAAAAAGCACCAGAGTATAAACGTTTCATAATCCATGAAAAATATGTAAAATTAGAATACTGAATTATTTGTTTGTTATCTTTACATTTTAAATCAATATAATTTCAGGAAAGCTTATTGAAATGTTATCATGTCCTAATGTGAATGGTTTTAGTGTAAAGTGTTTTGTCCCAAAAATATAATATATATTATTATTAATATTAACAAAGGCATTCTAAAAAATATGTTTATGATTTTAAATAAATATTGTATTTAAACAATTGTGGTTGGTATTCTGTAAGATAAACACTGATATTATAATTTCCATCCACGCATCCATCTAGGAACCTCTGTAGTCCAACTAGGGACCATGGAGGCCAAGAGTGGTCATCGTATTTATTCCCATTTTTATGACCTTGAAAGGAATTACGGTCAACATTCACATGGGCCTTCACACACTGCGGGCAAGTTGGGAATGCCAGTTAGTTTAATCTGCATGTCTTTGGACTGGGAAGAAACTGGACTACCTGGAGGAAACCCACCAAGCATGAGGAGAACATGCAAATTCCTTGCATGAGGCAGGAATCGAACCCGGACCCTGGAGGTACAAGTTGACAGTGCTAACCACTAAGCCACCGTGCCGCAATATTATGATAATTCAAGTAATAATGTGGTTAGAAACATTCCTTGCAATGTTAATGTATAAAAAGGAACTTCATATTGCTTTCATGTTCACATACAGTGTACAGTCTAGAGAAAAGCTGCAAAATCAGCCAGTAGGGGGTATTGTATACCAATCTGTTGTCTTAAGGGATTTGTCAGCCATTGTGGGCATCATGTTGGGCATTCATCTGTTGGGATCTATTTAAAGAATATATAAAATATATGTAGAAAGATTGCTAATAATGTTACTCCATTACAAGAATTGATAAGTATATTTAGTTTATATGAAGAGTTAATTCAAGTGCTTCTATAATATGTCATGTGTACGGGATACGAAAAACAGAAATCCAATGCATGTACAGTAAAAGAAAAAAAAAATAATTAATAACATTTTTAATAAACACTTTTTTTTTTATACACACAGACTCACTACAGAATCACTGACCCGAGAGGACACATAAGGATAAAAGATAAAAAAGGAAAATGTTTTAGTGTATGCATTTCTGAAAAAAGTGGAAAGAAGACAGATTTGGGTAAAGCTGTCTGTGTGTATAATAAAGTTTTTATTAAAAAATTTATTCTATTTTTTTTTTTTTTTACTGTACATCATCAAAGGTTACAAATAAACAAACACAAAGTTAATTAAAAATGAAAGATAATGATCAGGCTTTTTTACTATGACTTTGATATCAGACATTCTGTGTTCATCCTATGTACTGTATATGTAAGAGAATGCATGCAGTCAGAAATACAGGGATACGAGCAATGAAAAATCCATAAGCATTTTTTTTGATGATCATGTCTAAGGACTGAGTAATCAGCATTTGTTTAAACAGCATCTCTTTTTTCCATTGTGGTTATCTTTAGAAGCATGAGCCTTTCAGTGTGAAACCACTGTGTGGTTACATGCAATCAGTTGTGGAAAGAATAAGTGCAGAAGTAGATACTTCTAGATCCTAGATGATGTAGTGAGTTTACACATTAGAATTTTCTGAAGTGCATTTCAATTTCTGGAACACTCTTCAGACTTTCGGTAAGTTCAGATCACCAAAGTCAGTCATCTAAGTACAGGAACTTTCCCTCATGGCTAAGTACAAACTAGCAAAATGTACTAAAAAAAACCTCCAATAAAACTAAATAATTCAAAACCTGTGCATTAACAATTTTATCTATCTATCTATCTATCTATCTATCTGTCTGTCTGTCTGTCTGTCTGTCTATATAATATTGTTAATATATTAATATTAATATAAACATGTAAATATATATAATACTGAGAGAGACAGATCATAGAATAAAATAGATCACAGAACATGTTA
>JAQMYG010000016.1:10841657-10856422 GCA_030014215.1 Clariallabes teugelsi
GCTAAATGTCACTAACCCGCAGTGCTACCACCTGCTAATGGCTACCAATACGCATTTCAAAAATTCCCGTTATTCTGCGTCACCCTGTATAACAATACACAGGAAAGTCAGTTATAGATATGGAAAACTTATTAGTCAGCAGTGGTTTTATACTGTACATACATCATACAAAAAAAAAGATTCAACCATTAAGAAACAAGAAATTCTAAATTATGTACAGTACAGCCCAAAGTCTGTGTTTGCTACATTTTTATTAAAAGCTTAGTTCATCCTTATTCTGGAATACATTGTTTAGATGTTTTAGCTGTCAGAGTACTCCACGTACAGTATAAATGTATAACTGTGAAATTACAGCACATTTACTCCAGGTAGGTCTACTTCAATTATCATCAATTGTTTACCCAGTAGAATGCAGAATGAATCTGTTTTGAATTCTCTTAGTGTTCATTGGCTCCTCTCGTCCCGCAGGCAGACAACAATCTGTCTCTTGCTACAGTAGGTTCCGCCATCCATTAGGCAATACTTGTGTCACCCTATGAAAACTGTTGCGGTTGGGGTCTGTGTGTCAATTATGTCATTGTTATTAAAAAGTCTCGGGGGTGCCGGCAGGATTGTATTGCATTGTGTATTTATTACAAATATTTAATGTCTAGGTGCAATGCATATACATCCGACTTTTCAGCGAGTGAGTGAATGAGCAACAGCGAGAGAGACTGATTCAAGTTCTTTTGCATGGTACTGATACAACACCAACATACAGTAAAACACTGATTACCCTACTGCATGCATTTCAAAGGCCAGCTCTTATTGTCCTCTGCAGAATCTGCATACAACAGATCGAGTTTTATTTCCACAAGCTAAATTTAAAAAAAAAAAAAAAAAAAAAAAAAAGGCACAAGATAATCTAAATGTAAAAAATAAATAAATAAATAAATAAATAAATAGAAATGTGCACTGACCACTAGTGATGTAAAACTGACCGAAATTATATAAAAAAAAGATTTTACACAATTTCACACAATTACACAAAGTGCGTACAGGATTACGCTCCTGGTGCGCCTGACCATTGTCCCTATGTTGCACAAGCAACAACCACTAATCTTGCAATGCAATGTTGACTTAACACTATCATTTACCATTTAACTAAATTACCTACAGTAGGTAACTTAATGTACCAACGTCTAACTAGCTGGTCCGGCTTGATAGTTCCTCGATCAGAAATAGTTTGTCTACGAAGCGAGTCCTTCCTGCAAAGAGAACCTTCATCATCCCCAAAATAGTAATGTTCCGCTAATTCAGCATTTAGAAAAAAAAAAAAAAAAACATGCTCACATGACACACAGAGGCCGTTATTTTAAGAGAGTACAACTGGCTAAAATATTGTTTACGGTCAGCTAAACCTACTACAACAGCAGACGCTTTTGGGCTTTATTAGCTTTGGGCAGCTTTGACAGTACTGTTGCTGATATTAGAATAGTAATGTTTTGTTTTGAGGTTGCAGAGGTGTGAATGAGGCTGCTACGTGTCAAGGATGTCTGTTTGAGAGTCATGTGGCGGCACACGTTTAGACGCTCTGCACGCTCTGACAATAAAGCCACATTCGATGCAGCTGGCGACCGCAAAGAGGAAGCGACAAGAGGAGGAGGCCAAAGTGCTGCTGCCTCACTGCTACAGCAACATGCCTTGAGCGTGTGCCTCGACCGGAAATAGTTTTCTCTGAAACAGCAGGCCTTTCCAGCAAAGGAATAGCTCTTCTCCAAAACAGCGACGTCGCTAATGCTGAAACTAGGCAAGGTGTTTCGTTATTAGCAATTTTGTCATTTTTTGGGGCAAAATAGTCCTCTGTGTTTTCACTTTTTTTCTTCTTCTTTTTTTCCAGAAGTAGAACTGTGTTTTTGTACTTATGTTTTTACTAAATCTATTAGGTTAGTATACTACTCAACATTGCTTTTTAGTAGCAGTATTATTTTATTACTATTATTAAACTTATTAGAATTATTATTGTTATTAGCTGATTCCAAATTCATACCCAAACCTCAGTCACCGCGGATAACCTCAATGTTTTATGGGAAAGAGCTTATTTAATTAGCACTGCAATCGCACAAAAACAGGCTGGTAAAAATGTACAGTAAGCGGCTACTTTAGCCATTTGACGAAAGCATCATCATCTTATCTGCTGCAGACAAAATTCAATAACTAAACGTAGGGAGCAAATATCACAAGCATTTGAAATCTTCTGGCTATGTCTTGCTTCGAAGAAAACAAGTTTGGTTGTTCCATTGAGCTCGGAAAAAAATGTGCACAGAAACGCACCCACACCAAAGTACAGTAAATACCACCTATGAGATGGTAGCTGTGTCCACCTACATACACTTTACAGGCTACATTGAGCCGTCTGTAGGTGGAGGCTAAGGCCTGGTCAGCGGGACATTTGTTGCGAAAAGAGAAGATGTAGTAAAAAACGGATCTCACCATTGTGTGACATTCCCACCATCAGGCACTTCTGGAAGCGGCAGTACTGGCACTTGTTGCGACTTTTCTTGTGGATGCGGCAGTGCAGGTCGCAATGATCGTAGACTAGCTTTAGGCGAATCGTACGGCGGAAGAACCCCTGAGAACACAAGGGAAGGTTAGTAACTGTCTGACGAGGTTCAATTTGTCAACTTGTGACCTGGACTGTTAACACAACATGAGCTCCATTTGAATTGTCAGATTATCTTGTGCACTTAAGAAAACAATCTACTTAAAAATGTGCGCAAAAAAAAGTCTTGTCTTGTTAAGAAGGTCTTCACGTTACATCATGATGAATAAGTGTTTGTTTATAATTTATTAATGACTCCTAAATGGCAACTTGGTAAAATGTAATATTGTGTTACCAATTAGCGTATTTGTCCTTACAATGGATCACTACACCATAATAGTTAACTGAAATATTGGAAAAGTTGAGTTATTAAGGTTTACTTTCCCTCCCAGACACAGAATCAAAAAGTCAAGAAGCAACACAGTTAAAAAATTAAAAACTACAATTTTTTCTCTCTTTCGAGAGAGAGAGAGAGAGAGAGAGAGAGAGAGCTTGGATACAATCATGGTAGAAAGTTTTCTTAGTACGTTAAGAGTCTGAGCCATGATCAGAAGGCCTGCTTCGAAACGCTGGGTTCCCAGGAACTCCTTTAATGGCCCAAACATGTGGGACATTGACTAGATCGAGGTCAGGACTGTACAAGGGATGTGGCAATAACTCCCAGCCAAGTTCCTTTAGTGTTCAAATTGTGTTCATGAATTATTGTGTTTACAGTTCCCACAGACAGATGCATTTTTTCTGCATGTTTGCGACAAATTATTTGTTGATTTTGAAACATCAGGCATTTCTACTTGATGACTTTTTAATGGGAGGACTCAGAATTCTTTAAACCGTTTGCACCATTGTAACGTTTTACTGGGTCTTATCACCATTCAGTGCTTAAAGCCTTCAGTAAATATGAATTGGTTTCATTCATGAAAAATTTCATCACAAGTCCTGGTTTGACTTCAACACTCCTCTTATATACATACATGCTTTTGTATATACTGTATGTCGTGATTCCACCTATCAGGCTTTTAGTCGAAGGCCTTTTTTGGATAAGATTGGACACGTGAGGTTTAAGCCCACAGTCAGAGAGTGGCATTATTCACTCTGAGATAATAGGTCTATCATAACTACAATCAGCAGAATCTCCTGGATGGACTTTGGGCAGGCTCATTACGTAATTACTCATTCATCTACAAACCAACTCATTCACCTCTCCGTCTGTCTGTCTATCTATCTATCTATCTAACTATCTTTCTATCTATCTATCTATCTAATTAACTAACTAATGATTAAAACCAGCATTGGGTCAGATTAATTTCTTTACTCTCTTATCATTCCTGTGTTTTGAGCTCCATTGGCTTTTCTTTTTTAGAGTAGAGTACTTGTAGATCTCCACACTGATATGTTTCATGATTCGGAGTCAATCACTGAATCACCCACAATGTTTCTGAAGCATTTTTAGATGTACTGTAGCTACATCTTTAACCACTGGCAGACACGCTTCAATTTTTGTTTCGTCCGCGTGATTCGTCGCGAGTCGACACGTACTCATTACGCTATACTGTAGGTTTGGTGTGAATTATTTTAAAAAAAGTGTGAACAGCAACTGGCTGTTTTAAATATTATTTATTGAAGTTTTTATTGAAGTTTTTATTGAAGTTTTCCAGGCGAGCCATTTTGGGGCTGCATATCTGGCCCACATACCTGCCTTCGTCATTACTAAGGTCAGAATACTGGGCTCCATCTACTATTTCTACTACGGGTCAGCAAGAACGAAACGTAGCTGTTCAGTAAATACGCAAATTAAAAAAAATTGCTAATCACTGGAGGTGGAATGAAATCTAACTGAATGGAAATTTAAATAATGACAAATTAAATAATGCTTACGTATTGTCAATGAAAACACATCTTTTCACATTACATTGGGTTAGGATTACACATCATTTTGTGGAATTTCTATTAGAATACCGCTAAACAATCCACAGCACTCCTTATTAGTGTCAAACTATGACTACAATAATTATAGGAAACATTATAATGTGAGAGGATGTTTTCCATAAACCTTCTGCCCTCTTGATCACTTTATTGTTATTTTTAGCAGCGTTTCAGATTATAAATAGAAATAGGACGTTGAGCCGAATAACAATCCACCCCAAACGGCTTTTGTATTTTAGAACAATTTGTGTATTAGCCTGGTTGGCTGAACCTAACATGAGGCATTGTTACTTGCTAAGACAAATGGATAATAATCGTTTAGGAACTCTCTCATTACACCTTAAATTTAGATGTAGTGCGTATCACCTCCATAACCCTACCTCCTCCCCCAAACTCCCCCAAATACCAATCATTAAGGGTTTCTCCTAAAAAAAATTATATATATATATATATATATATATATATATATATTCCTAAAATAACTAAACTTGATATCGTCCTAATAGGCAAATCATAGACCCGACTGTTTCCCCTTAACTTCTGTATAACCTTACGCTGAACATGTGTGGGTAATTCCACTTTGACTCGTGTTGGTGTACCATTCGATTTTCTAAAGGTGTATCATCAAAACCACGCACCTACCTGTCTGCCTACATTAACAAGCCCCCGTGTCTAGTGTGCGTGGAATGGAAATGTAAGCAAGAAGTCTGGTTCACCCACTCACATGATTATTCTTATTCAGACACATCTCTCTGCCCATATGTATTTCTCTGAATGGAAACTTGCAATGGGGCTTTTGTGGTTCATGTGACAGACAGAGGAAAGATATCCAGACACCTTTTGACCCTGTCTATATGTCTGGGTGTGAAATGAAACTTAATTTATCTGAATGACAAGAGGGTGATTTTGGGGGGACTGGCTGCTGATAAATGAGTAGATAACAGAGTCGTGTCTGGAGTTTGAAAAGAAGAAGAAGAAGAAAAAAAAGCTCGCATCCTGTATGAAAAGTTACTTAGTCGTCTAAAACATCTCCGATATACATTTACAGTTTCAGGTATAGGAATGAAAAAAAAAAATCAACAGTGGGTTAAACTTTTGCCTCAAATCATAGTGAACCACAGTAGGGTTTTTTTTTTTGTTTTTTTGTGATGGCTTTAAGATGCCAACTGGTATTTGATTTCAGCTCACAATCCTATGATATTTGCAGAAATGAATTCAATATGTGTACCTTGCATCCCTCGCAGGCATGGACACCGTAGTGGAATCCTGAAGCTTTGTCCCCGCATACTCGACACTCGATGTTTAAAACCGAGGTGGACGGATCTTCTGGCTGTTTTGTGAACGTCAGGCTGTTTTCTGCGTATTGGGGTGGAGACTCAGGCTCAAGTTTAATCGAATCTGATCGAAAACAACGCAAGATACCTCATGAGGAACAGATTAGTGTCTTACAAACCTGGCATAAAATGTTAAAAAGAACATGATTATGGTTTAAAGCGAATGAACAATATTCAGAATTGGGATTGAATACAGATCCTTTAACTGTTGTAAAGTAATTTCTGGATTTTTGTGGGAGTCACTACTTGTAAATCAGTTGTACTATGAAAGCGTTTACAAGTAACTGACTTTTATCAACATATCGAACACGTACAAGGAAAATCAGGGTTGCTGAAAACCTTTTAGTTCATTTTGGCCTAC
Organism: Clariallabes teugelsi; assembly: GCA_030014215.1. Taxonomy (NCBI): domain Eukaryota; kingdom Metazoa; phylum Chordata; class Actinopteri; order Siluriformes; family Clariidae; genus Clariallabes; species Clariallabes teugelsi. The sequence continues at coordinate 10,847,857 of JAQMYG010000016.1, forward strand.
CAAAACAATATGATTACTCATATCGTACAAGATATTATTGTATATATCATTCATATCATATCTAAAGTGCACATGTAAGATTCAAGAAAGAAATCTTTAATTAAATCTTTAATTCTAGGACCAAAATTAAGAATTATTTTCAGAGAAATCATAACTAAAAACTGTTTTTTTTTTACCTGGATAGAAAAAATAACACATTTTAACAGTATCGTGAAAAAAAAAGAAAAAAAAAGAAGACATTTCATACTTTGGGTTTCATGTACTTTGTAGTTCTCTTCCTGAGTTCTGTAGCTGCTCTCTTGTGGTCTATAGCTGATATCGTGTGATCTATAGCTGCTTTCTTGTGCTCTGTAGCTGCTTCCTTGTGCTCTATAGCAGGTCTCTTGTGTGCTATAGCTGTTCTCCTGTGGTCTATAGCTGTTCTCTTGTGATCGATAACTGTTCTCCTGTGGTCTATAGCTGTTCTCTTGTGATCGATAACTGTTCTCCTGTGGTCTATAGCTGGTCTCTTGTGACCGATAGCTGTTCTCCTGCGGTCTATAGCTGTTCTCTTGCAGTCTGTAGTTGTTCTCGTGAGCTCTGTAGCTGTACATGTGTGTCAGATCCATCATGTGCGTCGTCTCGCTCTGGACCAGGCTCGGTGCGTACTCGATGCCTGAGAGGGGGGTATAGTCACTGATCGTGGACAAAGGCTTCATGTCCGGAGAGTGTGAGCTTTCATCAAGTCCCTCCAGGTCCAAAACGCTTAGGCCGAATCCCATGGGCCAGGAAAACGTCTGTGTGTCCACCATTTCTACCCAAGAGACACATACACAGATTTAGAATGAGGCAAAAGGCAACGAGGCAAAAGGCAAATCGTACCAACAGAACTCGACTAACGTATTATTCCCAGTCGCTGGACTCTTAGTTATCATGTGCTCTTTTTTTTTACTCTAGTAAGGTCAGTTGTGTGGCTGTAGTGTGAGTGAAGAAATCTTCAATCAAGCAGTACTAAGAAGCTAGTCTTTCCATCACAGCTTAGTTAACAGATAACAGAATAAAAAAAAAAAATATATTTTCTTTTTCCTGACCAAATAACTACATTTATAATTTATAATTATCATTTAACCCTATGTCTCCTCGAAAATAAAGAAGAGTATAGAAGAGCGCTGAGTTGCTTAAGATGATTGTTGCTCTCCCAAGTGGCCTCGCAGCTCATGAAAACACCCGGAGGTCTGACACTGACGCAAGAACCGAAGGCCTTGGTCTAACACTGTGTGTGGAGTGTAGAGAGAGAGAGAGAGAGAGAGAGAGAGAAGTCAGTGTTTATTCTGTGAAATGTTGACAGCGTATGTGACTGGGGCAGCACTTTGGCAATAGAACTGAAATCAGACCTTATACAACTATAAGAAAGAAAGGCAAAAAAGTGCTTTGTTACAATATTTCCCCCAAATCCCACTGATCTCTAAAAGCTCCTCTTACATCACCATTCACAATTAGAGTAATGCATGTGTCAAGTTTTTTTGCCAGTTCATACGTTCTGTTTTATAGCAGCCTTTCCTTAGAAGCATTACTGTACATCTATGTTCAGCTTGTGAGGAGCAACATTTATAGCTATAATGATTTACCTACCTGCAGAGGTTTAAATGGAATATGCATCCAGAATACGATGCAATAAACTGAAAAAAAGAGATTATAAACTCTTTGTGTCTCAGATGTGACTTAGTCACATGTCTGAATGTATATTTTAAGGCCTTGAAGGTATCATCCAGCTTGTATACTGAGAAATCCTCATGTAAAGTTGTTCATTATACATTAATTTCAGTTTAAAAGGAATTGTATTAATATATAAAATCATGCAAAATGCGCATACAGGAATATCATATTTACGAGCCCGTCTTTAAAATATACAGGTGAATCATTGATGCTTTGGGGCCGTTTTGTAACTGGTGGCTTAAAATATCACTTATTCCACAGGTTATTCTTTTTCTACATTATTTTTGCTCATTTGTGCCCTGAGAGCACTGTAAGCCTCTGGTCATGTTTATGCTACCATGAAATCTGTTTTACTGCAGCGCACTGAATACAGAACCCCAGAGTGCACTTACAGTAAAGAGGACAGCGCTGAACATGAACTGAAGTCTGACATCATTCGCATTTCCTTTTCAGTAAAAAAAAGCAAAAGGAGGATTGCCCCAGATCCCTCCATATCGATCCGCAAGATTTGACACAATCAAAGCCAGCCGTTGTGTAAGAACTGCTTTCATAAACACATAGCTGTGCATTTGTGTGTTCCACTAGGGATTGATAAAATTGAGCAAAAAAAAAAAAAAAAAAAAAGATTTTTCAGTTCATTTTATCTGCATGGGAATTTTATTGTAGAGATTACCCAAAGTAGTGCAGTGTGTGAAACTGGGGCAAAAAGGAAACTAACCAGGTGTCAAACCGGACTCGAACAGTGCCCGATATATTTCCTTAACATTCCAAAAATAGCGAAATTCTTGAATTGGTTCCCAGCAATGTTCCCAAAATATCCATATGCTGCAAACATATTTAGAGTCTTCTGAATTTAGAGTGAACTCCAAGTCTAAAAGTGTATGAAGTTGGGGGAAAAAAGGGCAGGTGTCAAGCTGGACTCAACCAATGCCCATAGATTTCTTCAATATTCCAAAAATAGCTAAATTGTTGATATGGTTCCCAGCGGTGTTCCCAAAATACCTATACGCTGCAAACATCCTCTGCTCAACGACTTATTTTTTCCCTTTTTACCTTAATGGAATGCGAATGAATGAATGGAATCTCCACAGAATCACCTGGGCACACTTCTGCTGACCCTTATTTTGGAAATGCTGGGCAATAGGAACAGTCTATTCTTAGCACCGGCACGACTTTCTGTCCCTAACGTATCCACTCCGCAAAGTAGTAAACATGTTCCTCACAGGGCTTTTGCTCTAGTGAGAAAAACAGGGAAGATACAGAGTCAGATGTTTGGTTCGGTGACACACAGCCTCCCTTTCCCTCAATCTGCAGGGAATCTCAGTGGTGATATTTAGAGTCATCGCATTCTAGCGGAAACCGCACGCTTATCATCGGATGAGCAAATTGTAGAAAAAAAGGATAAAAGAAATGATAACGTTTTATTCGCTCCGTTTGCTGTTTTTCCAAGAAGGTTGTCTAAATAGAAAGATTCCATTTTCGCTCGTGCTATGTGATTTTACTGTGTAGGTGTTGAAGTGACGATAACAAAACACGATGAGCAAAGCGAGACGGAGTAAATGCGGCTCCTCTGAACGACTGATAAAGTCAATAGACGTTCATTGTTCCGTCCTGGTTTGATCTTGCAGTTAGAGACTACTGTAGGCTTTGTTGTCTTGTTTCTGTACGTACATAATGGTAAAAAAAAAAAAAAAAAAAATCTAAATTAAATAAATGAAAGTCTGTCTCGTAACAAATAAGACATGATCAAGACACAGACAAAGTCCTCCACATTGGTGCAGTAAATAATTGTGCTGTGAATTAGCGTACTGTAGCTTAGCAGCGGATAATAACTCTGTCTTGAGAAACACTCATAAAAGCAATAAAATGTTTCTAAATATCTTTGGAGGTATTAAATCAAGTGCAATGTATGCATAAAATTTTATACATGGATGCTTATTAGCTTGTCTGTATGAACTGGTTTCTAGCAATCCTCACAAATAAAAAAAAAAATACAACACCACCACAGTAACAGAGTGATGTCCATTAGGCAATCTAATCTCCTTTCCTAAATGAACATGTAATTCACGTTATTTATGGTATAATTTATTTTCTGGTTAGAAGACATATTTAATGACTGAACACTGCCAAGTTCAATGCTTCTGCTGTCCAAATGGCAATAAAAAAAGATCAAAATCAATTTAATAGTATGAGTAAATGCTACAAAACATTATCTAATTCTTTTTAGAATTGGCAAAAGTACAGCATTTTCCCTTCTTGCAGCTTTGCATGTCTCCTTCTTGGCTAAGGTTAATCCCAGACTTAAGTTTCATGAATGTTCGAAAAGTTGTTAAATAAAAGCTCTCAAACCGAATGAGGTCTAACTAATGACAATAGTGTGAATTGTGAAAGAAGGATAGCCAGTAATTACAATAATGGTGATTCTAGGTCTCTAAAGAAACTAACATTCGTATACATCATGCTTTAACGTTTTACACTGCAGTGTCCTTCAAAAAGGGCGTGAGGCCGGAGAGACGATCTTCTATCGAGAGCTCTGCTTCTGTTCATGCAACAAAGTTATGGAAAAGAGTTGCTCACAGAGTGCGATGTGAAATCCTTTCCACAGGGACGGTATTGCAACAGAAATGTAATGTTTTCCATTAATATTTCCTAACAGTCATAATGGCCAAGCGCAGGCGAAGGAGTAACAAAAAATGTTTTCATTTGTTTTCAAAGTTGTAAATCTCCCACATCTTTGTATATAGTGTTATTAATGTGCATTGCTAATGTCACCGTATCGTGATTGCATCACTTGTAGATACCTCACACCAGACAATTTTTTTTACACGTATAAATAAACAAATAAATAAATAAAATTAGTTTAAAAAAATCTTTTGCCATCCATATCATCTAATTTGCTGTTAACAAACGGCTAGAAGTGTTTTTTTTTTCACTTGGCGGTAACAGCACCAAGAAAGAAAAAAACTAAAGTATAAACTAAAAACTGATTTCCTTTCTTGCCTATAGATTTACACACCCTATTAAAGACACCCTATTATCCATCCAATGACACCCCTCCTAAATTTAGCATCAATTTACTAATAATTATAATTTATTAACCAATATATGAATTTATTTGACCCTGCTTTTTTTTTTTCAATGTCATCAACACTGATAAAGTGGGGTCACGTAAAACACTCTAGCCAGTGAAATAAACAAGAACGAGCTGGATCACTTTCTCGGCCAGAAATTTTTTAAATACCAAAAGCAAACTCATTGCTCTCATAGTGTCTTAACAGAAAAGTGTCAGCCTGCTGTCTGGAAAATGTAAGTTCGAATCCCGATAATGCTAAAGCCTTGCATAGAGTGGGTGCCAAAAGTATTAACACAAAATGCATTATAGTTGTGCACTAAACAGGTGATTCCATTAATTAGTTTTAGTTTATCTGGCTGAAAAACCTAGAGAAAAACTGGATATGTGATGAAGGTATTCAGCTTCTTGAACCATGGCCTGGGTCGTCTCCAGTCCTAAACCCAGTAGGAAACTGGTGAAGAAGGCAGTAGGAGTCAAGAAACCATCTTCTGTACAAGATCTTCAGGAAGCAATCAAGCAGGCATGGACTGAGGAAATGACACCAGAATACTGCGGACCTCTTTTGGACACTTTTTTTTTTTAAGAATAAAGGACTTCATACTAAATACTGATTGTTGTACAGCAATTTCATCAAATAACAACTGACACTTATTATGTTAACTGTCATTATTTTGACATCTCACATTAAAAACATTGAATTTTACACCCAGCCCAAGAGGGCCAAATTGACCCTTCTAGGTGACTCAGATATAAACGGCAATTGTGGGAATCTGTGTATACAAAATGCGTTGATCGTTTTTTTTTCCTGTAACGCAACATGTGCAGTAGAGTTCAGTTGGCCAACTTCATGGTTCATTCATCCCTCATGTTGCTAGATGTTAAAAAAACCAGGAGAAGCTGGCTTATGGTTAGGAATTGGCTGGTTTGGGTGAAAATGAAAAAAAAAAAAAAAAAAGGATTACGCAGACATAAGTTGCACAAACTACATGAAGTAACAAAGGACACAGAAGTAACTTTTGTGTGGGTTGAATAAAAAATTTGCCCAAAGGCAGGCACAGCTTTTCAGTTTAACGGACTGGCTATTTGTTAAAAAATAATACTATTTCTTAACAAATATTGTCAGGCTCCTTGCTATAAATCTTATAATAATGACACTAAGTTTCTGATCTGTAGTAAAATATGTTTTTACTCATCCAGCTCCAATTCTGACCAGCCACGAGCGGTACGTCTGACAAAGAGACGAGGAATAACTTAATTAAAATTAATGTTGACGGGGAAAGGACTGTTTGTGTTGGATAAATAATTATTTAGCTGTGTAACATACAGTACCACAGAAATGTTGTTTAGGAAACCACACACTGGCACCACTTTAAGAGCGTACTGTAGTCTTGTACGAATGTTGAGTCACAGCAGTTCAGTAACACATGATTCCTCCAGTATGCCTTTGTGAGTGTGTGTGTTTAGTTTGTGCATTCGCTTGTGTCTTACTCTTTTCTTCCAACAATTATATTACAACTGCTTCATTTCAGGTGATGAAAAGTCAATCTTGCTTTGTCAATCCTCTTTAGCAGCTGGATATGCCTGAATTCACCTGACTCGCTCGAATGAGCGAATATAAATGTAATTATGAATGGATTTGAAGAATCAAGTACTTGCCAAAAAATGGCAACAACAACTTATTTACCTTCATGCACTAAATACAGAGAATACAAAAACCCACCCTGGAATGGATTTGAGACTCAGACAAATGTCCACTAACCCAAATCAGTGAAAAAAAAAAGAAAAGAAATGCACTTACCAAACCGTCATACTTGAGAGATCATGTAAAAGCATGTAGCTGGCTGGGAATCATGCTACTTATTACAGATGTCTCCGTGTCTCGTGGAAAGAAGCAATCGAGAATGCACATGAAGAAGAAGAAGAAGAACCTGCCTGACGACATTCAGCAACATCTACACATTCATCAGATGAGTGATAAGCCTTCCCTGGTGGAATTTCTCAAACGATACCCCGGCAAAACACGTCCAATATTCTCACACAGGACTGTACGCTGCTTAACGACAACTTCATCGCCCATTTTAAAATGTTGTGCAATTCTATCTCGCAGAACGGTTTGAGACTGATAGGAATCTAAGGACTTTCTCTGGATTACATGTGGCTAGATATAGATTAAGTGATACACTTGTAGTATACACGCTGTCATCACATGACCTGACCCAGGGAACATTATAAGATCACAACGATAAGAATTTCTATTTGTGTTTGCTCAAGGGTAATTATTATATGAATAGGTGTTATATGCTTGTGGTAATCCTTTCTGTCTGAGAGACCTCTCACATTGAGCTCACTGAGGTCATTTATTCATATACGCTTTTGTTTGTGTTTGTGTACGTCTAGGTTCTTCGGCAGACATTGAATTTTGCTCGGTATTGCTTCCGTTGTTTATTTTGCTTATTTATTCCTCGGCTTTCTTTGTTTGCGTACTGCTTGTTGGTAGGTCGTAGGTGGGACTGGATAAGATGGAGGTTCAAACCTTTGTAGACACCTTTGTGTGCCCATATTGTGCGCATGAGTACAAATCAAAGTGTTTTTTTTTTTTTTTCCGCACTGACTCTTATTGAACACACTCTGCCCTTGAAAAAAAAAAGAAAAAGAAAAAAAAGAGAGGTTTCTCAGAAAAACACAGAACGCGACTTACGATTATAGAGTACCGCTGTCAGAGCAACACTTTCATCAGAAAAGGCCATGACCTCGGGGCTTTGTCATAGCGAGCAGCAGAAAGAGAAATGCGACTTCCTGACATCAGTGCCAGCGTGAGTGGCAGAAAACTCTTCCCCTGTGCTGTTGTCTCTGCCATGCCCTCTCGCTTTGAGACCGAACCCAGACAATAAAGCTGTCACGCCACCCACACGGCTACTACTGAACTTACTAGGCACACATTTGTAACTTTGATGCAGTAATTATAATACACAGACTTAAAACCACATTCTGTTTGGCATGGATTTGTCTAGCATGGCATGCGTGAACTCTGATTTTTTTTTCTGGTCTGACTTAGTCGAAGATGTCTCGTCTCACTGGGGAACTCCTGAAGCAATTTAACTCCCTATTCTGTTTTGCGTTTCTCAGTCTTACTCCCTGTTTTAGGTACAAAATGTTTACAATTCGGTTTGTTTAACAATAATGACAATTTTTACACACACATCTAACCCATTTTAAACTCATTTAAATTTTTCGTTTAAAACCAAAACCGTGATATGCTGAACTGCTGGATAGAAACATCTTACTTCCAGGTTTTGAAATGTATCAGGCAGTAGGATGTAGCTTTAGACTCTTATATGCTGCTTTCTGATGACTTTGACATAAAAACAAATCAGGAAACAAGCACTTTCCTTTTCTGTAAACTTTTTCTTAGTATATCAGTTTCACGTAAGTAAGATAAGTAAAATGCCTCTTGGGTTCAAAGACGAGGAGGATGGTGGGATCTATGAGCGACTAACGAGGGTTAAGTAATGATGATATTTGTGCATTTATGGATTTAAAGGTATTGATAACTAAATTAGTTAATTAGTTGATTGATAACTAAATTAGTTAAACGGCACTTAAACACAGGATCAAACACATCTTTGATTTTTGGCGGAAAAAGAGGGATGATGTTTATTTAATATACAACAGTACAGAATGATTTATTGTAGTCAGAGGTGGAAAGAGTAATAACATTTTGTACTTAAGTAAAAGTACTGTTACTTTAGTGAACTTTTAATGAAGTACAAGTAAAGTTACCCTTATAAAAATCTACTC
>JAQMYG010000016.1:10856522-10866537 GCA_030014215.1 Clariallabes teugelsi
AATTACAGATTTTAAAAACTACTTTAAAAAGTAGAAGTACACAAAAAAATCTACTCAATTACAGTAACGCGAGTAAATGTAATTCATTACTTTCCACCTCTGCTTGTAGTAATAGGTTTGCCCCCCCCCCAAAAAAAACAAAATACTGGAAAAAAAAAACAATCAAGGTAATTGATCACAGTAATTTTATTAATATATTTTAATTAATATTACTTTACTATTAAAATAATCTATAAATAAGTACTAATCTTTTTTACAGAATAGTATTACATCTAGTGATTATTATTATTATTATTATTATTATTATTATTACTATTAATTTTATTGTATATTTAATAATGAAAGTATATGAAAATCAAATAAATCTGATAGATTTTTATTATTATCTTTTATTTTATTTTTATTCTAAAATATTTTATATAATGATCTCTTTTACTTACAATAATTTCAACATTTGTAGCACACACTTATTTGTCGTACAGTTGACAATAACATCGCTTAATATCGGCTTAAGACGAATCCTACAGCCAAAGGGTACCTGCCTTTAAGAAAAAGCACAAATTCTCATTATAGAGTCTCATTACAATATAAAGTGCGCATACGTTTCTGAATATAAAGACTTAGCTCTTTACTGGGACATGTGTTTAATGTCTTTATTTTCCAACATTGAGTTAATTGGAATACTGTAATGAAAAGAAAAACGTCTGGGTGCGGCACAGAGATCATACAAGGCCATCGAAATTCACACGCATACAGTCTACAGGTAGTTTCGAAGAATATTGTTGAAGACTGAAAAATTTCTGGAAGGAAAATGAACTTACACACAACAAAACAAACAAGAACAAACTCGGTCGAAAATTTTTCAAAGCAAAGAAAATGTCAAACTTAATAGTCGCTTAATAGTCAAAAGTTTTATAGTCACACGCATACAGTGTGAGTATACTCATGTAGCTGCAGGTATTTAATTATCTATACCTTAAAGAGTTATCTGGGATCTGCAACTTAGTGTCATTGAAACTATTTCAATGAAAAAGCCATGTTGGACATGAAGAAACAGTAGATACACAGTGTCACGTTATTCAGTGTGGTCAAAAAAACTAATGTTGGGACGTGTCGCTTCACTATTAGCTATTAAAATGATTTAATAGTATTAAAAAGCCACTGATTCCTCCTATGTGATAGTATCGACTCAGCATAAAGAAAACTAAAATCTAAGTCTAAGATAAGGATCTAAAAGTCTTACTCACCCCTAAACTCACGCGCTGATCCCCAAGACACTGAACTGAGTTTCTCTGTGACAATCTTGTACTCACTGAAGACAACTTTGGCAACTGGACAAATGAGTGGCTATTTCTGTGGTTCTACCAAATTGAACAGGAACTTGATTTTTTACACTTCATGGCCTCAGCAAAAGTGCAGACAGCTAACCATCATGTGGTTGTGCTGTAAGGTGTTTCGGCTAGCCAGATGACTTCCTGTTGCTTCACTCACTGCTTTTCTGCTTTCCACTTCTCTTTACGGAAAGCTGGACGGATCACTTCTTCCTTAGGATAATTTTATATAGTAAATCTGACGTAATGAATTGCTTTCGCTGCACTGTGACATTTTCAGTGTTACCACTAAGGTCTTGAACTCTCGTCCTATGATCATGACAGTCATAATGACCGATAGTAGCTTCACGAGATGGCTTGTCAGATTTCTTTTTTTTGTTGTTTTTTTCTGGTGTTGGTTCTGCATTTTGAATTTACAAATCTCCTGTAATGAAATGGATACTGTTTTTCTGATACACAATGTTGAGCTGATTATGGCCTGTGGATTTAGCTCAAGAGCTGACTGCTTGACATAAGAGTGCTCCAGAGTCAAATCATGCAAAGAGCACTTACCAAAGCACCTTTAAAAACAAAATGTATTTCAACTGGAGTGAATATCCCATATATTACACCCAAATACATGATAGGCAAATGCAAATACCCTAAAATAAAATACCTTAAAAACGTTTCCATTCATTACCAGTAGCCACACTATCCCTATACCCATCCCTATAAATTAAAGGCTGTCCCATTTGGAATGTAGTACAAAAACAGTTGTTTGTATTTTTGCAAGTAATAAGTTCCGGCCAGACTGAGAAACATGCTTTTAACATTTCATCTTAGAAACTACATTATTTGGATAATAATGTGTATTATAATTCAAATCTATATCTATATAATTTGTCCACTGCGTATAACTAAGAATAACAGGGTCTGTGAATAGGAATTATGAGTACCTCTTAAGCTAACTATAAGATGACGGATAATAAAATCATGTAATTTTATTTCATTTTTGAAGGTAATTTTGTCAAAATATCTTTGAGCATAAAAGTACAGTATGTCCATACAATCCAGGTACTTTGGTCAGGACTCTAGAATGAATCAATCTAGTCTCATTACGGTTATAAAAACAAGCTGTAATTAACATTTAAACAAAGAATTTTAAGAGGAAATAAGATGTCAGTGAACTGCTCAGCAGCCAGGCCTGCACCCTTGTTGTTCACAAATTTAAGACAACAGCTGACTGCAACTCAAGCAAAAGATCCTGAGCAACTTCTTGACCACAAAGCATCTTCACACCCCACACGCAGACACACACACACACACACACACAGACGCACATACACGTAAGTACGTAGCGACTCCTCCATCTTTCCAGCACATGAGTAATCACGATATCATACTCTCAAATCCAAAGTCTTGCAGAAAACCTTAAAACACTTTAGATACAAAAGACATAACTGAGGACGGAGGTTGAGCAATTTCTGTATTTACCTGGACATTCTCAATCGGATCCACCTCAAACGGCATTTCTGGAGAGTGTGTCGGACACCAGGGTTTTTATTTTGTAGCTCCTTGGGAATTTGGTCTTGCACAATATCTGAGGACGTGAACTTTCCCCCAATTGCTTTTAATAGGAATGAGTTAATGGTTGATGCCTCTCCTGAGGGTTCCCGCGCTTCCTCAGCTTCCTCAGCGGATGAGGAAGGGGCTTGTGCGAGTCAGAGTGGCCTCAAACCTAGCGTAGCAGAGAAGGGCTCTTCCCTCGTTCCTCGAGGTGGACAGGAAAAAGGAGGAACGCTCAGCAGGGGATTTACAGTGCTGACCAAAACCATGTGGCCGTGCTGTTCCTGTCCAAACACTCTGAGAAAGGTCAGCTTGCTGAATGATGCAGATGACATTCCCTAAGTCCGGCAAATATGTTTACTATCATTTCCGACAATTCTGTACAAATGTCAGGCTGTTGAGAATGCATCTTATCCACTTATGAAACCTTATGTACTATTCGGCAAGCAAACATGTCAAGTATTTCCCTGGTCCCGGTGGGCTCGCTGTCAAGATGAAGAACTTCGATAACCTCCAACCTAATTAAATGCCATTTTATATAACTTATATAACTGTTACACACATCAAATCTCAATGGTATTGGATCTGAAATGCAAGATTATTATCTAATTAGAATGGGCATACTGTATGAAGAGTGCCTTATTTTAGAAGTTTTAAACTGCCAGGGTTTTGAACAAAACACAACAGGTAGCTGCTTGATTTTTTGAAGATACTTCCTGTACACAAAAGCTCCTAGCTTGAGTGCTTGAATGTGTTTAAAAGGTTTTTGGAGAATGGTTAAGCCCTGAAATGAATGTTTACAATCTTCCGCAGTTGCCCCAGCAATATCCGTCACTTTACGTTCGCGATACGTTCTGTGGAATAGGACATCATGCCATTTGGATGTCTTTCAAACAGCATGTTATATACTTAACAAAACTATGTTGGTTACTTTATTGTAAGCACTGTGGTGCATCACAGAAATACCATAACAAAACCTACAACATGCACGATTTGTGTACAAGAGACATGAGATGGTTAAGCTGATGGTTAAATGTACTGGAACTGTACTATGAGAGCCGTTTTCATGTACTGAAGTAAGACAGAAAATGGCAGCGGAGGAGGCTGATGATGCTGTAAACTGAAGTTTTTGTATCGCTTATAATGTTTCTCATTGTCATCAACAATTTTTTGTAATTTCAAAAGGTTTGTGTGTGTTTTTTTCCTCGATCTAATTTAATGCCACTACTTTCTGTTTGACTCACTACAAGTTCACAAGCAAAGCATGAGTTTGCTAAATATTTTTTACATCTTAACCAACATATCATTAATAATAGTTAAACCTCAAACACAACTACAGGCTGTTTTATCAATTTTGCCAAAATTGTGGGAGGTAGAGTTATAACTTTTTGAAAAATCTCACAAAATTCATATTTATACCCAAAACAATTGTGATTTTTTTTCTTTCTTGTGACTACATAAAATATTTTCTAACAGTGTACAATACTTCTTGCTTGATTTTGAAGACTTTTTTCCCCCTCAAAACTGTAAAAAGGATTTATCTCATTTTGCTACCAAACTATTATTATTTCCCCCAATGCTTTCCGCTGGTCTACTTTTAATCCACACTGCCAACATGTGTGATGTGCATTCACAGACGTCTCTTTTCAGGACATAGCAATTAGTTCATTAGGATAATTATTTCAATGAAAGAGAAGAGAAACCAACAGGGCGTCTTCATGACAAACATCTTTTACACAGCGTCTGCAATTATTAAAGTGTTAAAAGTCAGGGATTAGTATTATAAACCTATGAAATTTATTTAAGCTTTTAATTGGATTTTTTATTTTTTTGACCACAAATGGTTCAGAGGATAGAACAGCTAAAATATCTATTTTTTTATGTTGTGCACTAAATACCTACCATTCAAGACAACCACTGAAAGTAAAGCCATGGTGGTGCGAAATGAATTAGAAGACAGAAATATGGCGAAAACAGTCACAGTATCTATACGCTTTTGTTTTTTATTTAAATTATTACAAGAATGCCTTCTTGCACAAATAAAAATCAGATTTATGTGTTGCAATCTGGGGAAATCTCGTCAGAAGTTGCTGCAATTCTTAAAATGACAGTTTTTTCTTTACCATAATTTGACAGCTCTCCTTAAGAATTATTATTATTTTATTTTTTTTATTAATTAATTAATTTTTTCCCCTCTGTACAATGATGCAGAAATGTTTCTCTGCAAAGATCATGAGCCAGATTAACAAACACAACTCCAAAAACAGCTGTAGGATACAAATAAAGTCCAGTTGATATACAAGCTATTATCAGAGACCTAGTTTTTACTGTATATTATTACTTTAAATTGGGTTTATGCGATACAGGTCATTTGTTACACGGGTAGTTCCAGTGTTGCGGATGTCTCATGTTGACTCATATACCATGGATAGGCTTAGCATCAGTGAATTAACTTGCATTTAACTTTTAATGTAATCTCTTTAGCTAAAACAAACAAATACTCAAAATTCATATAATCATTTACATAAAAAATATATATACAAAAGTTTATCAGTGTCGTGGATGTGGCAGTAGCCCTTAAAACTCAGAGCATTTTAGCCATGTTATTATTATTATTTTTAAATAAACATATATCGGGCTATGTATTGTGCAGTATAGAGTGACATATTCTTCACTGAATTTTATTTAATTTTAATCTATACAAACATGACTGATCAAAAAATGTGAAGATGTATGTACTGGGTGTGATGTATGAAGAGGTCACATAGGCAAAGAAATATAGATATAGATACACAGATACAAATGATCACATGGTTCTTTTCGGTTGTTGCTATGAACAACAAATAATAATATGCTCATTATGAGAGTTCTATATTTATTGCCTTCATTCCTATATTTCAATAGTGGTAAAGTTTACACGCTCTAAAAGTAATTATCGATCCGTTCCACTTGACATATATGAAACACCAAATGCAGATTTCTTTTGTCTGAAGCCTCCCTGTCAACACATACCGGCAAGGCTTCCATATAAACACAGACACACACACACACACACACACACACACACACACACACATATATACTGTATATATATATATATACTTTTTTTTACGTCACTGACCTATGCTGTGTTGCTAGCACAAGTCTGTGCCGCTTGCCGCCGTTTTATTAAAAGGTAACAGTTTTTAAAATTCTCATGGTGTGAGTTACACTTACACCATGAAAGAGACTTGAATGAAAGCAAACTGTGTAGACTTGCTGAAATAAATGATTTTGGATAAACTTGTGTTATGGATGCGACATTTTCATGCTATAGATGTGATGTGTCTGAATCAGCCCTCGACGATCTATATCAAGAACGTGCTTAACACGAAATATTTGGATTAGTAATCATGAAAAAACAAACTGTGAAATCAGAAAAATTAAATCGGAGATTATTGTTGATATTTTTTTCTGGTCTTTTTCTCTCTCTTTCAATTTTTGTTCAAAGTAAAATTCTTTTACTGTCAAACAAACAAAGGTTTAGTCAATACAAGCACATACAGAAGTTTAGTAATTTAGTCTATCAGTGGGTTTTGATAAGAACTGTATGAATTATGCCTACATTTTGCCCATGATGTGATAAATTTTGGCAAATTAAATGGAAATTAAATAAATCTCCAGTTAGCGCGTCAGTGCCACAGGTCTTTTCACTTTAATTTAAAGTGCTCTTAGTTTGAAAACTATATATACAGTAGGAAAAAAACACTAGCAATGGGAATCACCAGGGACCATCCAATACAATATTATCACGATACCTATGCGCCTGTGATGGATTGGCACCCCATCAAGACTGTACCCGGCCTCGTGCACTAAGTCTCCTGGGATAGGGTCCAGACCCCACGCGACCCTGAATACAGGTTAAAGTGGTATAGACGATAAGAGAGACGAGAACCTATGTGCTGGTTCCATTTGTACTGCGATTTAAGTGTCACAGTTTCATAAATATCCTAATAAGTAATTTTCTTTCAGATTTCAGATTGTTACAAGTCTAAGAAACGTACTTTCCTTAGGACAATGTGCTGTGTGAATAGTTTAGAGCACATGACATTTTACCATCTAAGATGCAAACATATATAAATATAATTTTTTTTTTTAAATATATATTTTTTACATGTACATGTAATGCCACAAAAAAAAAAGGATTGTGATATATAACTTTTTTAAATACATAGTAAAAAAACACAAAAAACTTTAAAATACACTATATACCACATACGGTATCTCTTTATTATCATAAAGCATAAGTAAAAGGATGAGAAAGTAACAAATTGCTACATTGTTATCATATGCATCCTAAAAGGTTCTATATAATTTATTTCAATCTCTTGTTTTGATCAGTATTATTATAGAGCTGATGATATTTTACTGAACGTTCTCAAAATAACAAGATACCGATCTTCATGTCACCCATAACTAGACAAGGCTAAGTGTATAGGTTTATGTAGTACTTCATATCAACTCACTTGTAGCAAATAAATCTGTAGCGAAAGCATGTGCATTAACACGGCCTCAAAGCGTTCAGGTCACTATCATAAAGTCGTTCTGATAAAAGTCGATAAACTTTTACAGCGCTTCTTTCATCTCTGCTCATGCAGATTTAATGAATTAACAAATGCATGCTTTTTAGTAAGTACACTCACCCCACACTGAATGAAGCGCTTTATAAATTTCAGATAATGATTAAACCATAAACATGCAGCGTGCATAGGCAATCCACTTAGTAAACGCATCCAAAAGGTAAGCGTTTGGATAAAAAGTTAGACGTGTTACAAATCTCAGCATGGAATAACATGTTTAAACACACACACAGCTACTAATCCCACACAAGCGGCTGCACAACACACAACCGATAATCTTTTATTTACGCACAACTGATATTTGTGTCTATCTCCGAACTGCATCTCGCAGCAAAACCCAAAAAGGAAAAATTCAAACACTGAATGGAAACCACACACCACAGGTGCACATCTGCGCTCATCCGAAATTCTTTTTTTACGAGCAAGTTGCGACACCGTAGGGTCTAATTAAACTAAAATGAGAATTTATGTTAATCCTTATATATATTTTTTATTCCTTGTTTCAATGCATAATAAAAAATATATATTTCTAGCATTTTTCATATATAAAAATATATATATAATTTTTTTTTTTCCCCAATGCAAATTGTCCTGTCAGTTTATTTCTGGAATTATTATTACACATATGAGGGTCGTTAAAATAACAAAAATGCAAGTTTTACTGTACATACCACAAATATGCTGACACTAAATACAGTACAAAACAAGATAATAAGCTCTGCCACTGTGTCGTATTATAAAAAATATATATATGTTCGATGCTAAAAAAAAAAAAAAACTTCCATTTCAGATGGAAGGAAAAAAAGGATCAGCTGTTAAAACAAATATTTTAAACAACCTGAACTATATATATAAAAAAAAAAAATTTGTTTTAACAGCTGATCCTTTTTTTCCTAGAAACTTAATTTGGTTATTTAAATATAATCTTGCATCCTGACTTCACTAGCGAGAAAGCCAAGTGCAGACTGTGGGGTAAAAACATCCATGTCTGAGTGCAAGATTGCTGAGAGGAGCAAAAGTCCTCCCATTTAAAATGTACAAATCTTCGCCAAGTAGGTCATTTTGGTCTCTGAAGTCTATACCATTTTATTACGGCGTGATATAGCACAGTCATCTAGTGAACGCAGAGTACTACTGAAACGGCTCAAGCTTTTTTTGGCGGTCCTGCCAAGCCAACCAAAATACAGGGTACATCTGATATTTTGTACGCTAGTGCAAAAAAAATCTACGCTTATAGGAAAGCTTATCTTGCACCTCGTTGACAGATTCATCTAGGTTTCATAGATTTCGAAAGGTTTCAAGGTTTTCGAAAATGCTAATTCTGAATGCGTATAGAATTATAATTAAATATGTATTTAGAAACACAGAACTGCACCATATTGATCTCCTAGGGAACCCTGCTGAAGTGCAAGTGTGCGGCGAGAATAAACCCATAACACAACAACAAAACAACTGCCTAAAACTGGTGACGATAATATTATAACACAGTACTGAAAAACATTACCTGTGCCTGTCTGCACCGGGCGTCGATTTCGCTGAAAATTCGGCATGAAAGATCGGTCTGCCATTATTTTTGTTAAATGCTGAACAAATGAGGGCGAATAATGTCGCCTTTGAACAGCACTTACTTTGTCTCGGTAACGCAAACGCACAAGTGAAAAACAGGCACCTACATAGGCAGCCTCCTCCCATATAGAACACGGGGATAGTGCCAGGATTGTGGAAAGTCATGATAATATTGCGTGCACTACGTATCAAGGTATAAAACCAATTATCGGGCCACGCATAGTAGCAAAACTGTCAAATCCGCTTAATAAACTGAATATCAGTCCAATGATATGTCGAGGAAGGTGTGTTACAGTCGAGAGTATTGGGATCAGGAACTAGTGCAGTACTGTTTACACTCCACACTACGGTAAAGGCGGGACATGATACCCCTTTCTGCTTGTTTCATCGCTGTTTCTTTTTCTTCACGATGGAAAAAAAAAAAGGTTTTCTTGTTTAAAACTGTGCACTATAACCTCGCAACGAAACTCTTATTTATAACAAAGGCCAGCCACACTTGACGAGTCACAACCACCCACGTACTGCCATTTAACCAACATGTATTCAAAATTTCAAAGAAAGTTCATCCGATCTGCTGATGCAAGCGACACGAGCGTCTCGAGCTTTGTTTTCAGTGCCAGGTTTGTACTAGAATGTGACCGAATGTAAACACTCTTTCACTCGGATCCCTCGACTGCTCGTTTATAACAGCCGAGCAAAGTCCATCTTGTAATCCATCATGTCAATTATAAAACACGTCTCAGTCTACACCATCTCATTCCGCATGGTGTGACTTTCTTCACACGCAACACACACAGACACACCTAACAATAAACTCATAAATTCATTCAAATTAATTCAATTTACAAGATAAAAATGACAACACAAAGAAAATGCTCGTACTTATGTGTAGACTACTTGGCAAAAATATCTTTCAGCGAAATGTTTTTTTTTTTTTTTTTTTTTTTTTTTTTT
>JAQMYG010000016.1:10877642-10916594 GCA_030014215.1 Clariallabes teugelsi
ATTTGTGCAGTTTTGATAAAAACTTTTTTTTCCCTTCTTTTTAAGCCAGAAGCATTGCAAACTGGTAGAAAATATTTGTGCATGTTTTCTTTGAGTCACATGAGTGTTAAAAAGCACAAACGGAAAAAAAAGTCAATAGTAGATTATAACATAAATCATGTGAGATGAATTCTCAAAACCTTTGATCTGTAACCACTGCAGTCTCAGTGTTTAAGAACAAAATGTGCTTCTTCTAATTATCTGGGCCAAGATAGTTGAAGAAAAGACTATATTGTTGAGTATAATAGAAGAACACAGCAAGGATGAGATCCAGTACAAAATCTATTTAATAAAGATGCGCAAGTTAATCAAACCCTGTAACAACAACTGTGATCAATCTAACATCCATTTTTACATCAGTCTTTTATTCTTTGCAGATGTTCAAAGTTTTTTTTTTTTTTGAAAAAGTGAACAATGCTCAGAGTATCTACACCCCATTTCAAGAATCTGAACATAGTGTTAAGTCAGGAACAAACCTTAGTATTTGCTTTTAGGTACAATGGAGTTTCTTAGGTGTCAGATGTTCAGTCATACAAGTAAATTCATAATGGAAGAAATAAATGGGGGATTAGATGGATTATATATCAGGGCTTACCTGGAAGCCCAGATATTATGTTTCCACTTGCACAATGGTGCATTATGGTCCTCACATGTTGCACAAATTGGTGTAAACCAGTCTTTTCAATACAAGTAATACAACGACCTTATTTGTTAGTAAAGGTTGTCTTGTTTGGAGTTCGATTGTAATCATTTCTGAGCCTCCTGTAATAGGTTCTCTATCATGTGGAATTTTACTCACAGATCCAGAACATACACTGTCTAATCCTACGAAAAACATCACACACTCTATTATTTTGTTTTATTTGTTTTGATTGTAGTGCACAATGTGGTCGCAATTCATGTGAAGAAAAAAAATGCGATGATGTGTTAACCTGGTCATTCAGTACATTCAGGTTATCAGCTGACTGATCATCTGACAGATCATAACAAAGCCTCCAGAGGCTTGTACAGGGGCCACTATGTATGATAAGTGCATTACATGTGCTACAGTACCATGTTTACCCTGACTCTGGAATCAGACCACATGACCAGTTCTCTAGCAAACCGAAGCATTCACAAGTCACATTGATAGGTTCTCTTCTTTTAGCCACACTGCTGTGGAGTTCTTGCTGCATTGTTCATGTACAAATTCTCAAATTTTCACTATTAAACATAGCTGTTATTTTTACTGTTCATTTTGCATAATAGAACTTCACTAAGAGTTCTCTGATCATGGTCGTTCAGGATTTTATTCCTCCCATGTTTCTTCCACAAAGAGTTCAGCACTACTCTTATTAATAATGCATTAAACAGGTCTTAACCCAATTCCAGTTATTGTAGCAGTCCTCTTAGTTGTTTTCCTTGCTTAATGCAGGCCCTTCTGAAACTACAGTACTTACAGTCATGAGCAATAAATAGAAGGTCCAAGTTTATTGTTCTACTATCGTTATATACACACTTAGAAATCATTACTGTAAGTCTTTGTTATAGTCTTCTACCAAATTGCTGGTTTTGAATGTACTGTACAGTTTAATTGACAGGCTGTGGAATCTATTTCTGTGACTCTGTAGCATGTTGAGTCTGCTCGCAGACAATGTTATGTCCTTCCTTCCAAGAACAGCTTGACATTGTCCTGGGGTGTCATCACCCAGGCTAGGTAGAGGTACAGTACTGTAGCTCATCACCGAACTCACAGGGGAGGGAAAAGGGTTTAGAAGACTTTTTTGGGTGTCAGATTTTTTTGTTTACCAACATTGATTGATTTTGTGTCATCGGCCCACTGGGAGACTGATGTTGCTGCTTCTCCAGGCTTACTAGTGAGAGGACTATGACATGGCTCAACTGTGCCGCATTAGCTCTTATCCTCCTACCTCATTCTAAAATCCCCATTTCTTTGCCAAACTGCTTTGAAAAATACCCCCTCCTGCTACAGGAGAGAAGGGTTGCAAAGGGTTTTTCTTTCTTTCGGTCGTTCTTTCATTCTTTCTTTCGTTTTGTTCAGTTTGTGAAGTCTTTGACTAAAACGTACCTGCTGTTTCTGCATGATTTAACAGGTTAGGTATGATATGGAGGGAAAATGGAAGTTACATGTTGTGGCAAGGTTGAGCTTTGTCTCCTTGGCTTATAAAAAATACCTTAACAATGGATACCAAGGCTGTGAATGTAAAGTATGAGTTCTCTTGAGTTCTTAAATATGTTTATTGAATACCCTACATTGAAAAATAACGAATCCTAGTTGAAGCAGATTTAATTACTAATTAATTAATAAACATGGAAGATAAGAAAGTTGGAAAAACATAGCGTTTTCTCAGATTTGAAGCCTGGAGTTGTGAGGCAGCACCGTAATCTGTTTTGCTACTGCAGCTACAAATTTGTACGTTTGTGTCAGGATTATTAAATATGTTTTCACAACGTCACTTTAGATATCTGTTGAGATATCTATCTACAGAGTCAGCCAAAAAATGTAATATTAAAATAAATATTAATAATATTATTATATTATTATCATATATATCATATATAATATATAGCAAGTAAGTTATAGTCATAAGGCATTATTATTTAAAATAATGGTTATTTTTAAAAATAATAAGTAAGGGAGGAGCTATTTTACCAGATATAAACATGCTTTATGAAGTACAACTCAGCACAAATATTTATCGTGTTTTTTTTTTTTCAGTGCACAAGCAAGCACATATTTGAATTGTAGATTCAACATTCATCCATGCATCAGTTATCTACGACACTTATCCTGCATATGGTTGCAAGGCACAAAGTGGCACATGTCCCCACAACTCCAATAATACTCTTGGTTTGAACCAATTTTGAACCACCAATCAGCCTATACCACATGCCTTAGGACTGTGAGAGGGAATCAGAGAACCTGCAGGAAACCCACCAAGCCCAGTGACAAGAGTTGGACCACAAACCTGGACGTGCAACCAACCATGCAACCCAGATTTAACATATTCTGTGATATTTAAATTGACATTAGCATATTTAAATTTTGTTATTATCTCAGCAATCTGGATAATATTTTAATTGTAACAGTCCTCAAAAAGCATTTATTAAAAATCACTGCTGCCCCAGTGTTTTTAGATCTTTTTGTCAGATACTATAGGTGAAGTATACAGTAATTACAAGCATTTCATTAATGTCAAAGGCTTTTATTGACATTATTATTAGTATTAGTATTAAGTTTATGTAAAGAGTCAATATTTGTAGTGTTGACCCTTTTTTCAAGACCTCTGCGATTCTCCATAGCATGCTGTCAATCAACTTCTGTGCCACATCCTGAATGATGGAAACCCATTGTTGCATAATCAATGCTTGGAGTTTGTCAGAATTTGTGGGTTTTAGTTGTCCAACTGCTTCTTCAGGATTAACCACAAGTTCTCAATGGGATTACAGTTTGGGGAGTTTTTTGGCCATGGACCCAAAATTTTAATGTTTCGTTCCGCGAGCCACTTGGTTATCCATTTTGCCTTATGGAAAGGTGCTCTATCATGCTGGAAAAGGCATTGTCCGCCACCAAACTGTTCTTGGATGGGTGGGAGAAGTTGCTCTTTGAGGATATTTTTGTAACATTCTTTGTGTTCAACCCCACACATGAATGGTCTCAGGATGCTTTACTGTTGGCATGATACAGGACTGATGCAGCACTGGTGCAAACCTTATGAAAATGAATATTTGTGTCATTCTCAGAACTTTGCATGTTTAAAATTAGTGCTGTGACAGGTTGTCAAGGGTTTTGTGTTATACTGACAAACACAATCTTTTGGAAAATGCACAACAGCATCAATAACTCCAATCAGGTCCACTTGTACCTCTTGCTTACTAATACTAAATTAGTTAGTTTTTTTGCTTACTAACAATTAAAAGCATTAAAAGCATCAGGGCAGCAAAGTGTATTAGAGGGTAGCACAGCTCCAGGGTCTTGCGCTCAATCCTGAACTTAAGTTAGTGTCTTTGTGAGGTTTCACACCTTCTTCCTCCCACTGTTCTGCAACATGTGGCTTGGTGAATTGGTTACACTAAATTTCCACAAGGTGAGAATGAGTGTGTGAATGTGTGTGTACATTGTATCTGTGATGCACTTGCACTCCATTTGGGGTAAATTCTCTTACCTTGTAGTCACCACTGCCTGCTGCAAACATGATCAGGATAAAGCTATTACTCATAATAAATGAAAGAGTGGACGAACCATATTGTATATACTGTATGGCCTGTACTCTATATGGCATTTTTGAATCCCGTGTCAACTTTACAACAGTGGTCAAAATTATTAAAACATCATTTGATGTTACTATCTAGTTTTTCTCCTATCTGGCTGAAGAGTTGTACTAATTAACTAAAAATCTAGTGAAAAATGGCTATGTGATAAATGAATTCAGGTTCTGGAGCCATCTCCAGACCTAAACCCAATAAAAAACTGTTCGACAATGATGAAGAAGGCAGTAGGAATCAAGAAACCATCTTCTGTACAAGATCGTCAGGAAGCACTTAAGCAGGGATGAATTGAACGAGTGACACTTGAGTACTGCAGACGTCTTTTTGACTCTGTGCCCAGCTGGACAAAAACAGATTTTGAAGAATAAAGGACTTCATACTAAATACTGATTGCTGTATAGCTATTTCAATGCATAAAATAACAAATTATTCTTATTACCTTGATTTTCATTATTTTCAAAAATGTTATTGTCAGAAATTTTGAGAAGGTCATTAAAACCTTGAATTGCACTTTTGTTATTAATATTTATTTTATATTTATGCATAACTGATTAAATATTGATGCATTTTCCTTTGGGAAAGTTTTCTTTCATTGTGTTCCATTGATTTCTTTGTCATAATGAATAACATTTACAAATAATTTTTCTTCAAAACAAGATTATCTACTAATGTGATTTGTGAGTTCACAAACCTCTATATTATACAAAATAAGAAAGCAGGACTTTGGTTTGTTGGAAAAATAAGCAGGATTTGAATTTTTAAATAGCAGTCACTCCTGATTTTAGTTTAAATTTTTTCTACTGTTGCTTGGTGCACAACTGATTTAAAAAGTCCTTTCTTTTACATAGGTACACTTTACATAGGATTTTGGAATAAATGTCCTGTCTGAAAGGATTGGCTGATGTGCATAGCAATAATAACCAAACAAGCCTCCCATTAATAAGAAACTTGTGATGCTGATAAAACCATCTAACTCGACTAAGAATGGCCAGTCACATACGGAAGAACAGTGAATTAGTGGAATAAAGTGCCACATATTTATTGACACCTGTACAGAAAAACAGCTGTCACAGAGTCATGCAAAGCAGTAACACTCAGACCAAAGAAAACACAACATGAACAATATACTGTATGACACCAGAAATAAATTTACCTCCTGAGATGCTGAACATACAGTACAATACAATATGTAAGGATACTACATGGCACTCATGATTAATTTAACATGTCGATACGTGAGGAACCTAAGCCACACCGAGAACATCAGGCATTCCACTGAAACGTCACTACTGCATTGAAATCAGACCCGTCCAAGCACTGCATACTGTAGGAAACTTGGATCGGAAAGTGCTTGTATAAAGGTCCTGTCGAGGTATTGTTGAACTATTTCATATTACAACAGATCAACTAGATATACACACTGCATGGGAGGGACAAGGGGAAACTACTCACAGATATTTTATCTTTGGGCAACTGAAATACACTTCCACAATAAGGCTACAACATCAAGGGGTATTATAACAGACGAAGTCAGCACACATCAGGCTCTTCTCTCTCTTGATTGCCTTAGACATCCATGTACTCGAAACCATGCATCTGAACATTGCCGGCCTCCTCCTTATACACATGGCAAATGTTTCATTTCAGTGCAAATCTCAGAGAACCATCTCGCCAGAACAATCACTGTACATCACACTCCAATTGCTTATTAACATTCGAACATTTACAGCGGAGTTGGGAGGAGGGTACAATGTATTACAGCTACACAGACTTAACCTCGAACCAGGACACACTTCTTGTCAGTCAAGTCCACAGCCAATAGATTTCTTAACCATAAACTTGTCACTAGTCAGAGAACAAGCTGGCAAAAGACTTCCGCAGGTTTCGAATGGTCTCGGCCTTGGCTTCGTCTTCGTTGCTGGAACGGAAAGTCTCACCAAAGGCATTGAAGGCATTGGTCAGAGACTGGGATTTACTGAAAAACAGACAGAATTATCATGTGTAATCTCACTAATTACAGACATTACATAGTCTACATTTAGTTTAAAGCAACTGTTAGGGCTTAATATAAAGATTGCTATTTTATTTTATAAGCTGCTGAATCTTGCAACCTTGGAAGTAACTACATTAAAGTCATTTTCCTCATTGTGGGTGGGGACCATGAAAATTGATTTCAACACCTGCGTAGTCAAAAACATGAGACAAATACCCTTAAATTTCCCCCCAGAAATATAAACTTTTGGATGATAACTAATTCAGTCCTGCCATGATGACTAAGTTTACCTTTACTAACTCAGTAAAGGTAAACCTGCCATGATGACTAAGTTTAATACTGCCTGAAAGAGCTTCTATCAGTGCATGAAATAAAAACTTTACTTTAAGAAAGGATGCGATGACTTCTGTTGTGGTGCAGGTTGATTCTCTACAGCAGAGGGTGCAGGGGCCACAGGTGTTGATTCAGTCGGGGTTACGTTCTGAACTGGAGCCTCGACCTGAGCTTGCTCTTTGGGCACAGGCTTGGTCTGGACCTGTGGTTTAGTGGGAGACTGGTTTTTAGTAGGTGCTTTGGGTGAGGATTGAGCCTGTGCTGGAGCTGAATCGGTCTGGATTTGACCATGATCAGCTGGTTCAGGCTGGACTTTAGGCTGGGCCTTTGCTGTAGGTGGGGTCTGGGGCTTGGGCTGGAGCTGTGGCTTGGAGTTTCTGCGCACTGGAGGCACAGGCTTTGGAGGAAGTGGTTTTGGAATGTGGGGTTTTGGGGGTAAATCCGTTGGTTTTCCAGGTGCTGGAGTGGGTGAAGCTTGAGGATGGGCTTTGGGTTGCTGGGTTGTAGGTGGAGGAGTTGGGGAAGGAGTTGGTTTTGAGACAGGCTCTGGGGCTGGAGCACTAGATGCTGATGCAGGTGGAGGCTCTTGAGTCTTAGGTGGGGACTCTTTGGGTTTCGCTGGGGCTCCTAGAATTTAGTACAAAACACACTCACATATTACATTAGATTACATTTCAAAGATGACAAGTAGTTTAAATCCAGCACCAAGTGCTCATGATAATTGACCATATCACAAAGAAAGCACCCCTGATTCAGACCAAAGTAAAGGAACAGATGGTTACAAACATCTAATAAATTACAAAAGAAAACAATCCAAAAAGAAATTGCATGCTTTATTCAACCAAATTATCAAAAGTGAAAATGCAAAGAAATCTTCAGATTACATTTGATTAAAAAAAATGATTAAAAAAAAAAGAATCATAACAAAAACATGCTTCATTTGAAAAGGGCACAAATATAATGCCTGTTTCTAAACATCCCTTAACCGCTTTGCCATTTAATTAAGGCATTTAATTAACCCTCATATTCCATTCACTACTTAACAATGGCTGCTCCTCTAACCCAGGCCAAATCTTTAGGTTTTTATTAAAAACAATACAGTTTTATTAAAACACCACATATATTAAGAACACATGTAGTTAATTAATGGAGGAAATGGTACATCACTGTTTGGTTTACAGCCATTAGCTCAGCTAAAAATAACCTCAACATCAATTCTGGGAAATAACTATAATGAGAACAGAACATAAGGGTTAAATCTGTTATTAATATTTATCACAATAAAAAAAAAAAGTTTTTAACATATAATATTTACTCAACAGCATCACACAGCTGGAATGTATTCTACATTCATCATCGTATACCTAATACTGTAGTAAATCCCAATATACAGTATATGTGTTTCTGCTGGAGAGTAAAATCTGTATAACAACTGGGAGTAATGAACTGAAAATGAAATAAAATAGGATACAATAACACAAAGTTTGTAGTAGGGGAACTTTATTACTTTGGACTGGGGGGTAGGGGGGTTGGGGTAGGCTGTATAATAGTGCAATCAAAGCTGTGCAGTGTACTGTCAAAGCTGTACGTGATTCAAAGTACTGGATTTAAAGATAAACACATGACTGAAAACCCACTAAAACCCATTTAAAGTGAAAATTATGCTTTGAGCATATGATGCAGTGATGATCCTGCATAGACTGAAAACATGCTGTATTTACCAGAACATTCACAAATATCTTTAAATTTCCTACAGTACATAAAATAACTTCTTGATGAATATTTTCACTTTGTTAAACATGCATCACTTGTAGACATGCAACATAGAAATATAGAAATGCAAAATAAGCAATAAATTTTTAGTTCAACTGTGTTACATTTACAACCTAATGATTGCGACTGTGTTAATCTACACATCACCATGCAGTCAAATAATATAGATTGTAGTTATAATATGAATATCATTCTGAATCTACTGCATCACAAGACCATTGATGTTTACACTAGGTGAGAATAATTCACAGTAGCACTTTTTAAGATTGTAACAGTCACAGTAATAGAGTGCCAACAGAACTCTATTAGTTTCAGTTTTTCCACTTTTTGTAATGTTTCGCATTCATTTTCATTCTACACATAGTGCTGTGTTTTGTTAATTATAAATAAATAAATAAATAAATAAATAATAAAAATATCCCATTTACATACTGTAAGTATTGGCTAAAACATGTTTGTCTGCAATGTTTTTTGACAGCCTCAGGTTGGCGTGTAAATAATGCTACAAGCTTGTCACATCTTTCTTTTAGAAGTTTCTTCTATTCCACTTTCCAGAATTGTTTGAACTCAATCAGGTTGATCAGGCAGCATCGCTGCACCATCATTTTCAGATTCTCTCCAGAGATGCTCTATTGGGTCTGGACTCTTGCTGGACTTTACCAGTGCTGTTCTGAATCCTCTCCTTTCTTTTCTTTGCAGTATACTTTGGGTCAAAATTGAAATGTAAACCGTCAGAGATCTTGAGCACTCTGGAGACGGTTATCACATAGGATGGTTTTAATAAGGTGGTACACAGTGCCTGATTATCCTGTTTCCAAATAGGATATCATCAGATCAGAGGATTTTGCTTCTCATAGTCTAATAGTCCTTCAGGTGCTTTATGGTAAATTCCCAGCTGGCTGTCATGTGTCTTTGTTCCTCACTAAGAATGCCTTCTGTTGGCCACTCTACCATACAGGGCTGACTGGTGGAGTGCTGCAGTGAGGTCTATCCTTCTGTAAGTCTCTCCCATCTCCACAATCTCTTTAATAGGAACCCTTGAGTACCTGCCTGACCAAAGCCCTTTGTGCCCAATTACTCAGTTTGGCTGGATTGACACATCTGGGAAGACTATTGGCTTCCAATCTCTTTTATTTGAGAATGATGGAGGCTACGTACTGTGATCTTGGGCATTTTCAATGTTACAGAAATGTTCTTGTGTAGGTCTACAGATAATTCTCTCAACCTCATGGATTTGTTTCTACTCTGACATACAGTACACCATCTAATGTGACACCTTATACTGTATATGGAGGCAGGTGTTTGCCTTTCCTAATTATGTCCAATGAGTATTGTGTGTAGGATGATGAGAAAAAAAAAAGGATTTGAATCGGTTTAAAGATACGTGTGAAACATAACAAAATGTGGAAAACCTGAAAGGGTGTGAAAACTTTCTGTCATCACTTTAAGTATTAGCATACATTACCGACATGGCTTGTTATGTTTGTATTTTTTTTTTTAATCAATTGGTTTTGTTGGCATTTATATATAGGTCTGCAAGGCTAGGTTTGAAACTGCTTTGCTTTTAACTTCTATGAATGTTCCTTCTACAAGTTTACAGCATTAAAACCTCATCGTGGGTATTTTCACGGCAATCTCAAAGACTAACACGTTTCTTTCCACGTCTGAAATACCAACCCCACCTTCCAAATTATTCCAGAACGATAAGCATTTCTGTGTTTAAATAATTGGTTTCAACATGCAGAATGCACTTTCAACTTAATAAGTACAAAAAAAAGGTAGAAATCATTAGATTTAACAGCAACTATTTGCTTATCACTTATGCAAACCTTCACTAATTTCATCCGCTTTGAAAAAAATCCCTTTGCCTTTAATTCTAGAAAACTGATGCATGCAGAGGGGAATTACGGCACGGGGAACTGGGAACACCTGGCTATTAAGGCAGCTTTTAGAGAAAGATGACACTGGCTAGAGGACGCAAAGTGTCCCCTTGTCATCATCACTGATCATAAGAAACGTGAGTGATGTCAAGATGTCAAGTCTGCTAAGAGACCAAATCTGGGTCAAGTCAGGTAAGCCCTTTTCTTCAGTTATTTCTGTTATAGCACATCTCATGAGAAGTTATGTTAGCTTATTAGTTTACTGGATACAGTTTGCCAAGTCAGATGAGAAAGTCTACACTGGAGTCTGTATATGAAAACTTAAATAGATCATGTAAAGGGTGTCATTATTAAGCTTCAATTGTTGTAATTTTAGGATGTTGAAGTTTTGAATCGATGAATAATGTAAATTTAAGGCACATACTGTATTCAAGTAATGCTTAGTTTTTGCAGTATTTTATATATCATCACATATAGTATTTTCATATATCATATGGAGATGCCACAATATCTTTGAAGTGAATATTTGAGAATTTGATATTACCACTCAGTGACTGACATCTGAAATTGACTCTACCAGATACATGTGTGTGGACTTTGATTTTGATTCTACAGGAACTCCATTACATTCAAGAATTTACTGTAAACAACCTTGAGGAGGGACACGCTGGGACAGAGGCTTGCTGTGGTCAGCCGGACCTTCCTTTACGGCAGAGGCCTGCAGAGACACACACATTATACAGAACCTAAAATATCTGGTGAGTATATACACTGAGGTCCTTCTGTCTCAACAGCAGGTGGCACCTGTTGTACAGAATAATGGATATTCTTTACAATCTCCTTTAAAATGGTAATGCTATTTACATACAGTAGTATCTTATCATGCATATAATGACTTTATGGTCATCTATTCTTGCATTTTTATAATGAAACAGAATATGCATTTATGCAATGACAGTAGCTTTCCAAAACAAAACACTTTTTAAACAATAATTCCTCATATAGGAATCAGCTTGGCTCTTAACATTTATTAAGAGATTAGAAGTGGATAAATTATATTTGCTACCTGTGGTTGCTGGACAGCAGCTGGAGGCCGTTGCTGAACTCTTGTAGGTGCCCGAGTTGCTGATTGGTTCATTTTGGCCAAGACAGCATCGGCTATCAGCTGCCTGTCTTCTGCCTGGTGGTCTCCAATGAGTGGCATGGATGAGCCCATCACCTGACGATGAATAATACAAAGATAATGCATTTGTTTATTAATTTCTTGCTACAAAGTTCAATTTATAAATGAGTTGTCTGATATTAGATACGTGCTTTCATTTTTAGCATGATTTGCCAAAATTAAATAGATATTCAGAGATATATATAAAAAATAAATGAATAATAATAATGACAATAATAATAAAAATGCTATTTGTTTTAATCAAAATTCACCAAAGTTTACTTGAGTTATTCTATAATTTGTCATTCTTCTCATATGTTTAAAATATTTTGCATATACATATAACTGAGTATATTAATTCACCGTCGACCATGTTACAGTACATACGCTGTTACTGTTTACCGATTCTTTGTTCAAATATGATGTTGAACAGTAAAGAAATGTGGTCAAAAAAGTTCAAGTGAAAAGTGGTCAGCCAGATACTGTAAGTCCTACCACTGACATTATGGGTCCAAATAAGTACCTACTGTACTGTATGTTAACCAGTAGTGTAGATAATCAGTCATGAAAAAATTGTCAAAGTTTAAGCTTTGAATCTAGCACAACTATTCATCTATATCAACTTGAACAACTATTTGTTCTATTGAGAAAGAACATTGGTTTGTACTTATGTGAAATGAACCCAAATTACAGAATGTTTATAATTTTCTTTTAGAGATTTTGTCCTGCTCCAGCTATACTCTGTATACGCTTCCTGATTATTATGCATCATCTATTAGCATGAAGAATGGATTGACTATTTGCTAGTCTTATTTGTCTTCTTTTATGTATTTTGTTTTAATCACCTTGTTTATTTCAATTTTATTAATATTAATAAAATGATTTTTTAAATTGACAATGTAATATGCAAAGTTAACTACAATAATTCATGTCAGGGTTATTTAATTTAAAGCCTTTTGATTTTCTGATCTAAATGGATTTCTCACTCACTCATTCACTCTATCTCTCTATATACTGTATATACCACTCATCCTCTACAGGGTCGTGGGCGGCCTGGAGCCTATCCCAGTGGACTCAGGGCACTAGGCTGGGTTGCCAATCCACCAAACACGGAGAGATCATGCACACAGTTGGGTGTGCTAAATGTATCAGATTTTAAGAATTACAAAAATGTAATTATTGTTTTAAAGCTCCTGTGAATGAATACATTTTCTTGTAACCAGTTTGAGATGTCTATACCTGTCTCTATTTATAAGTTACTGTAGGTCTTGGCAAATTTGGGCATATACAGTACAGTACTGTACATCACTTAAATGAGATTGCTAGCAAAGATTTTATGTTTTAATGTACAGCCCTCAACTGTATCCATATCGACTTTGCCAGTTTATTAGGTACATCTATCTGTCAGAGTGTGTGATTCACAAGGACATGGATTCTACTCGATGCTGGCTGAGTTATGCAGTAATGGTGTACCGCGCAAAAATCATTATGTTCTGTTAGAAGACTACAATTCTTGCTGTGAACAGCTCTTTGCACCTTGTCGCAAAGATGGTGGGTGGAAATTTGTGGATTATGCATGTCAGGGGCAGAAACAAGTCGCTGTCATATCCCTGGAAATAGTTAGTGACAGTAATTGCCTCGTGACATGGTGTAGCTATCATGATATCATCAACCTTCATTCTTTAGTACATTTCGGTCCTTTTATCTTTAAATGTGATTTACAGAAATTAATACTTAAAAATTCGAATTTAGATTTAGCAAAAAATTTAAAGTAAGAGCAGTCTTTCATAATCATTTTAAAGGCCATATTAAGATGATTCAACAGCATCTACGATCTACTGTCCATATAAAAAAAAAAGCAATAGAACATAACATAAAAAAGACTATACCTCGTGTCTGTTGCTTCATCATGAGTATGTAACCTCTATTTAACTCTTACTGTGACTGAGAATGGTTCATAGAGTCCCTCTTTTTTTTTTCTTTTCTTACAGCTGCCAAGGGCAGAGGACCATAAACACACATGGTCACATGAAGAGGAGGTTACATAAGCACTGGGCCTCCTTTTCAGGGCCTCTTCAGGTTTGATGGAATGTCTCTAATTTAATCACAGCAGATACTGCCTACAGCATTTTAAAATGAAACCATATAAAAAAAGGGTTGCTTGAAAGATTTTCGTAGAGGTTTTATGAGTTTTTCCCTATGAAACTATCATGAAAATGTGTTTCCATAATTGCCTGCGCAGTAGGAGCCACATTGCACAAGTGGTCAATAGTAACTGAGCAAATAACATTTCTACATTTACAGTACGTTTAATATTGTCTTGTGTTGTATAGTAATCAAATGGCATTTTCTCTAAATTTATGTTCTCTAGGGACAGAGAGCATACAAATGTGAAAACACAACCTTTACAGAAACGTGCTGCACATACTGTACGAAAGCACACAAGAAAGGTCAAAGCACATGCAAAAAGCAAAATGCTGCAAAAACAAAACAAAACACAATAAGTCAATGCACACGAGCAAATGATGATTATTATAGTAAATCAATGGCTGCTAATATTTATTATGTGACTTTATGACTTTTTGTCTGTTTCTGTAATAAAACACAATATAATAGCGTTAATAACTTCAAAACAGACAGTTAATTCTCTTCATTTCCCTCTTGGAAACATTAAATGATGTGTCGGTTGTTTATATTTCCTGGTCTTTGTAGCCACAAGGTTAATTCGAGCTCATAAATTACATCCCTTACTGTCCTGGAGCACTTCCAGTGGAGCAAATATCCTTTTTTGTGTTTATGCTTCCACTTTTTTGTATGAGCTTTGTCCCTTGGGACCATCGTTTACTTATTTTGAAAGGGATATTTATGTAGTAATAACTATAATTTATTAACACAGTATCACCCTTATGACTGAACTTGAAATTTTTCTTTACTCCCAAACTTTTTTCCAGTTTACCACTTTATCACCACTTTATAGAAATGTATGCCTTCTAAAAATCCTCATGCAAAATTTACATATGAACGCTGTGGGACTTTCTTTATTGGCTTTGTGGCTTTGTCAAGTTACAGTTTGGGTTGTCCACCTCATGCATATACAGTTAATATGGCAATACAAATTCCACATCCTAGCCCTAGACCAGGATCTATGATTTAAAAGCATGAAAAGCATTTTTTTCCCCATCTGCAATTATATTGACCCATACTGTTTGTAACACTGTCTTACCTCAGTAATGTAATCTTTTCCATCCTTTCCATGAATGGCTTTTACAGCACAGACATCCAGGCCTCCAAATATTTCTGAACAAATGTCAACCCACATCTTATACCTGTGGGATAAAAGACCAGAGACCAAAATCTGTCAGTCAAAATACAAAGAAATTATCTTTGAATAAATCTTTCACAGAGAGGCGGCTCACTGCTGCTGAGAATCTGTTCTGTTTAAAGGTCCACTTCAAAACCATGAAGATGGCTTTGGAATGGATTGCTGTGCTATGATATTGCTTTAATAGCTTTAACACTGAGATAGCTTTGTACCCAAGTATCAGTTGGTAACCTCAACTCAATATGTTAACTAAAATTCATTTCCTGTTATACTATTGCAATTCTGAGCACATACTGTACAGTACAGAATTACAGAACAGATTTATTTATGGTCTAATATCATAGTATCATCATCATAGTTCTCATGTCATCTTCATGGAGCTTTTCCTTGCCACAATAAATGATACTACATCTAGGCTGTTTGTTATTCAACACCATCTAAACTGCAGACTGTTCCTTCTAGCTAAGAGAAGTGTCATATACTGTATACTGTACAGTACTGTGCAAAAGTCAAAAAGCCACCGTCATTTCCCTTCTCGTCTGTTTCAACGACTCAGCATTCGGCGTTGCAGTATACTAATCACCGGCCTGATCATCTGTCTTCATCTGCATCTGTTCCTCAATGGCATGCTTTGTATGTTTTATGTTTTGAAAGATTCATAAGTCACTGCGGTGCTTAACAAACACAAAACGTTCCTCTGAAACTGGTTAGATACAGGGACTAGACTCTACTTAGAGACATAAACTTGCCAAAAATGAGGGGAAAAAGACCTTCTGGAACTTCTGCACTGTACTGTAGTGAAAATCTACTGTACAAGTCTGCTATCTTACACATGTGACCTAGCTGCTAATAACTATCTAAGACAACATTACTGTATATTGATAGTGACTTTTTGTTCATCTAGTCTTTAATTTAAATTTTTTCCTATTCCTATTTTATCATGGGATCTAAGTTGATTTTTATTGATTTTTTGCAGAAATTCCACATTTCCTCAATTGGGTGAGCTGCCAATTCTTACTCACTAGCAAAGCTCTCCTTGTCACGTCATCTACCAACTGGGGATGGTAAAGACAAGATACGTGAGACAACCTTTGTATCTTTTAGAACAGCTTTCTCACAGGGAAGCGTAATGCACTCTGAGGAGAGTTCTATCTGCCCACAGACACGTACAATTGGTTAGTGTTGCTCTGACTGGTAGGGAAAGGAAAGAAATGCCACATTTCCCACTTAAAGAGATCGACCAATTGTGGCCTCTAGACTAATGGTCAAAGATACTGCGGCATTGTCAGCATTTAAACTTGCACTCTCCTGCGGAGAGACTGA
The DNA here is from genome assembly GCA_030014215.1 of Clariallabes teugelsi. Taxonomy (NCBI): domain Eukaryota; kingdom Metazoa; phylum Chordata; class Actinopteri; order Siluriformes; family Clariidae; genus Clariallabes; species Clariallabes teugelsi. Next base: position 10,893,737 of record JAQMYG010000016.1, read on the forward strand.
ATGCTTTTAGCTGTGTAATTTAGGAGGATTAACACTTGCAATAAAATCCACATCATTAGGCAGTGTCATTAGGGAAATGGAAAAAAATCGTGTAAGGCAAAGATGAAAAATAAAAGTAAATGTTCCTATATTAGAAATACTATTAAAGAGCAGTAAACAGCAATGAAATAAACAATGTCGGTATTTGCCGTGCCAACCCTGTCACCAGTAGTGTTAGTTAGTGTCAGGTACACTTTCATAGGTAGATTGATTTGTAGGTTTTACTGAGCATTTTGGAGAATCTACCACAAATCTACACTGAAAAGAATGATTCATGTACCAATATATTAAAATTAAAGGTCAATGTTTTCACTCAAGTGAAATATGCAAGTTGATTTTTTTTTTTTTAACTTATATGTTTAGGTTAAACTCTTTGAATAGAATAATGTACATTTACAAACCTTATTTATTCCAGTAAAATAGATTTTTTTTTTGTTGATGATAGAATAGAATAATTTATTTTTAGTGTAATCAGACAGGTGATTTTTCTTTTGTTGCATATAAACCACAAAGACCTTAATTATGTTTTTCTCAAAAAAGTGGTAAGATTGCTTTTTTGTACTTTTATAGAACATTTTTTGTTAGATATATAAAATAATAATGACAATAATAGAGAAATCAATTAACAAAAAAAAAAAAAAATTTTTTTTAAACCCATATAGGCAATAACAAAATCTAATATTAAAATTAGCTACCCAAGAAATGTATGTATTTCTGTACTTTTTTTAAAGGGCTTATACAGAGAAAAAAAGGGCTTAAACTTATACAGAGAATGCTGCACCATATCGGAATGGAAAGGAAAATCAATAACAGAAGCAAAAATTAAAAGATAAAATCAATGTGAGTCAAATGGAAAGTATGATTGAAACAAACTAGAAATGTTTGTCTTCAGGGGAAAGTGTGAATGTTAATGTCTAGACTGGATTAGGATCTGGATCAGAAATGGTAGCTCCTGGGTCACTTTTTTGTACTTTTTTTAATTAAAAAAATTTTTTTTTTAATCTAGCCTGCCTGTTTAAACATTTGAGCAAGAGTACTGGAAATACTCACTCTACAGTTGAATAATTACTTCAGGTTAAATCAGATGTACATTCCCTGGAGTCCCATGTGGCATAAATGATACTGAAAATTTTTATAGTGTGTCATTTTATGCTCACTTACTTGTCTGTCATGGCTACTTGTTCCAACATGGCAGAGCCAATGTTTGATTTCCAGTTGCCAGAGATGGAGGTCCGCCTGTAAATTAATCAAATGTGATATAATCACAAAGCAATAAAAAAAATCTGTCTGCCCAGAAAACATAAAGACTATCTCTAAACATTTATAATACTGTATCTGCCAATGTGTTGTGTAAAAGGTAATGACCAAAAAATGAGTGCCATCAATAATTATGACTATTATTATTATTTCACACTGTCAGTGTAAATTAAAAGCTTAGGCATTGTTTTCTCTGCATAGAGAATTCTATAAGCATTACCACAAAGGCACAATACAGCGAGTTATAAAAATTAAAAGAGAGCATGTGGACAAAGTAGTAAAGTTCACAGAAGTGAAGTGAGACAATGCAAAAAAAGGTAGTAATTACTGACTCTTAATTAGCATTATGGGTTGGATATGAGCTTTGGGAAGTGCACACACACCAGCATGCATACATATCATCATCATCATCATCATCATCACCATCACCCTTATCATTATCATTATCATGACCATGCACCATAACCATTGACTATACAAACCAGAAAGGATAATGCAAATTTTTTGGGGGAAAATTTGTACACTTACATATAAGCTTTGTAGTCAGTGCCTATCTTCTGGACCCTGATGTCATACTTGGCATCAATGAAAGGTTCTGTGGTCGTGTAGGTCTGAGTGATGGCCACCACGCTGGCAATGTCTTGGAAATCGCTGTGATTGTCAACTTTAACCTGTCACAATTCCCGAATACATGTCTCATAGAAATTATAATGACCCTAACAGTATACTGACTTCAATGACCCTAAAGGAAAAGGTTTCTACCTAATAGCCTTTTTTAAGTAGAAAAAAAAGCATTATGTACATTATATGGACAAACGTATATGGACACCTAACTAATACATCTCTACTGTACTGCATATGCTTGCCATATCCAATCTGTTGTCACAAAGTTGAAAACACTAAACACTTCTGTAAAATGTCTTCATATGCTGAAGCTTTAAAATCGCACTTTCATTGGAACTAATTCCATTGGATTTGCAAACTTATTACAGCTTGACTGTGCCCTTGTACACAAAGCGTGTTGCATAAGGTCTAGTGGCATGGACTTTTGGCATGAATTGGAATGTCAACCTCATGCCAGTTCTTCTCACATGACATCAATTGCTGACCTCTTGCACTCCTGTGGCTGAACAAGCACAAATCCCTACTGCCAGACTAAATGAATCTAGTGGAAAGCCTTCCCAGATCAGTGGAGGATGTCAACTGATGGCAAACCCATGGTTGCAGAATGGGATGTTCTGTACACAGGTGTCCACATATGCTTGGACATAAAGTGTATTTCAATCAAGATTCCAGAAGCGTCATATTACGAACTCAAGCCTGATTGTGGAAAGGTTTCTGTTGATCATTACATTTAGATATCCATTAAAATATACTGTATGAGTAATATAGTGTCTGTTTATGATCTGTTTGTGATCCCCTATGACAGACTTTCAGGCTTTTTAAGCTAGTTCTTAGTGGTTTCAGCTTGTTTAAAATGCTTTCACCTGTCTTTATGACAGAAAAAGGATGTCAGAGGGTATTTCCCAGTCTTTTAAGCTCCCAGCTACGTGTCTATCATGTTCTGCCTTAGGAGGTCTTGCTAATGATGTTTAAACTCTAAATTGATGAGTTGTTAAGCCACCCCTAAATTCGCAGTGTTCCAAACACTAAGAACATTAACACCAAGTTAAAACTTTCAATTACATAGGTGTATATGTTCTTTAAATCCAGATTAAAAACAGGCTTGTATCACTTAACTTATGCATTTGTAATTCTTGGATCATTTATCTTTTTAAAAACACCACATGAATACAGTATATTTATGTTTTAAAATGTCATATTAATGTATTAATAGTAACAGTCGATTCATTAATGATTGTACTTTTTCATATACCCTTATATACTCTCTCTATATATATATGTATATATTATTATTACTACCTTAAAAACGTTGGGCGTTCAAGCAAAATCGGGACTTCACTTTGCTCAGAAAAACAAAAACACAGCAATGAGAGTAAAACTACTTTCATTTCTCTATATATAATTCCCTTATCCACCAATGCAATTATCCAAGTTTTTAACTAATGTTTGTAGGTTACAATTAGGGTAGAGAGTATTCTCAGTTCACCAGAGCCATGATTGGACTGCCTGCCTAACATCTGGCCTCCCAGGAACTCCTTCAATGGCCCAAATGTGTGGAAATGGTTTAGATCGAGGTACAGGAGATGTGGCAATAACTCACAGCTGAGTTCCTGTAATGTGCAAGTGGTGCTGGCGAATAATTGTGTGTACAGTTCTGCAAGTTAGTGACAAGTTGACCACCAAGATTAAAGATCATGTGTTCCACTCACTGAATGTTAATGAGAACGATTGCAGAGCTAGCAGGGCTGAGATATTCATTCACAGACGTACAACCTTCCTTAAAATTTTTATGTTTAAGTTAAAATTTAAGTCCCAATTTGACTTGAATGCCCCTTTTATTATGAAGTTAAATCATAAAATTAACAGTGTAACTATGTCAGATTTCCTTACCACAGTGTGCAGAAGTGGTTTACTGTTTCACCTCCAGTTTCAATGCATAAGCCATACAAATGAACTGTGTCTTCGTTTTGCCATGCTAATATAATAATATTTCAACACATGCAATGCATTTCAATATTGGGCTGAAAAAGGTATTTCTTAAGATGGTGTCCTACCTTTCCCATGCCAGAGTGGGCGTGTCCAATCTTCACCACCACCGGGAATGTCGGCATGGAGATCTGAAACAGATATAAGCGAAGGTGAAGAATGAATTTCTCTTTTTATAGGTTTCTATTACATTTTAGAGTTTTAATAAGTTATTACAGTGTTATAAATTTCAGAATTTATAGTGAGATCATTAGTAAGTGCACAGGTAGAACTTTACTTTAACTAATTGATTACAGTTGATTTCCAGTTATAAGCATAATCTTCTAACAAAACAAAAAAAATCATAGACATTAGATGCGAAAACATTCAGCATGTTATTTTGTGATCAGAGTGTATATAATAATGTACCATATTGATATTCAGTCTTTAATTAGGAATTACTGCACATACAGTATGAGCTAATAATGGTTATGTAATGTAATATAATGAGTATACTGTAGCTAACTGTATGAACTGCTTTGTAAACTCAACGAAGAAATTTATAGAGCACTGAGCTAAGAAAAAAAACAAACTAGGCTAATAACATCAACCCTGTCTCCCAAATCCTATTCCCCTAAACCACTTTGGGATTTGAGTATGGCTGTAACCCTAGACAGGCATTGCTCCACAGCAAGCAATCATGAAAGCACTGTCATTAACATAACCGGCACGATTTCCACAATCCCTCACACACCACAGATCTGCAATGATATCACCTAAACACAGACCTGGGTTGCTGCTGAATGTTTCCAGTAATCTGGATGAAAACAGAAAGGAAAGATAGGAAGGAATTAAAATGCACCAATTTTTCCTGGAAATAATTTGCCTCCTGGCTTTTCATGACTGTTTTCTTTCTTTTTAAACCTCCTAATCCACGAAGCAATCTGGTAGGAGGGGCACAGACGAGTGCAACATAAGAGAGGGTGGGGTAGGGGGGTAGCTGCACAGTGTTACATAAAAGTGCCACAGTCGAGGATTGGTAGAAAGTGCGTGTGTGTGTTTTCTTAGAAACCATTTAGCTTTCTTTAAACCTCTGAAGTGATGAAGCAAGTAAACGTGCAACTGTTCCTGCTGATCATCCTGGCATTAGGCATAACAACCCCAGTGACGGAGGGATGTAGCTGTGTACACGCACATTTGCAGACGCATTTTTGTCATTCTGAAATAGGTATGTGCAACATACGGGCGAACACACACACACACACACACACACACACACACACACACACACACACACACACACACACACACACACACAGAACTGAGTCAAGTTGAGATTGTGAGAGATAACAGTCTGTGATAGATTACTATATGTATAGTATGTAAAAACTACATATTGCTACATGGGCAAACTTGAAAATAATATTATTTAAAAAAAATTATTTCAAATAATATTTTCTTCATATTTTTAAATAGAACCAGACACGAGTCTTTGGCCCATTAAACCAGCACTGTATTATCTCTGACTTTTTCTATATGTAGATGAACTTTTTCTAAGTCAGGACACACATATTGCTTTTCAAAGAGCTGTCTTTGTAATCTATGATTTAATAACATCACAACATCATTTTAAAATTAAAAACAGAGAAATGCTTAATTAAAGATTCCTGGGCACCAGCTTGTAATCTTTTGGCATTAAACTCGTAGGTAATACGTTTTCGACGCTTAACCCATCTAGGAGCAAACTTTTGATTACTCTATGTAAAATGTACAGTACATATTCAAAAAAATCGAAAATCTACCAAAAGAACCCCTGAGAAACTAAGTAATACTGTAGGTTTAGCATAAATGACTAACATTTACCATACAAAACCTTCCATATTGTATAATGTAATAACATTTCATAACATAAAAAGGACCATAAATCGTATTTTTCTGATATGAAATATGTTATTAAAGCTTCAGGCTGCCTTTTTAGAACAAGCCGAGACAGGTTTTAAAAAAGTCTTCTCGTTTGAACTCTGCAGTCCTCATCCTGTTTTTTTTTTTTTTTCAATCCAGTTTGTTTCTTCACTTACATAAGAAGTCACTGTGCAGGCTATAACATACCAAGAGAAGGATTTAGGGCCAAGAAAGATTCTTCCAAAATAAAAGAATGCACATAAACCATGATTTCTTCAATACTTGGACTAATTCTCCCCCTATTATAAAAAAAAAAATAAAATAAAAAATAAATCCCCTTTCCTGTTTGACTGATGGCACTTCAGTTAGTAACCTAGTAACCCAGTGTAAGTATCTATCCAATGATGGAAACTTCAAAGCACTTTTTGTAAGTTGCTCTGGATAAGAGCATCTGCCAAAGAGCGTCTGCCAAATGCCTAAATGTAAATGTAAATGTAATGATTTTATACATACATGCATACATACAGTACATACTATACATACTGCAAACATATATAAATAATAGCTTTTAGCAGGCTCTATTTATAGGCTGTTTTAATTTGCCACAGTCATAGTTTCTTAATATTTCGAGAAACTGTGACATAATTTTGTGACAAATTTATTTATTTGTATAGACGGTTGTGTGTGTACCATCCTGAAGTCACTTTCATATGTAGTAACTTCATCTATTTTCATATCATCTACAATGTATTTTGCACTTTTAGGTTGAAATGCCTAAATGCATATTCATGAAGTATTTTCCACTTCTGAAAGACAATTTTCTGTATATCTTGTCAATAAATTTTGTTAAGAAATTCACACATATTTTGTAATCTTAATCTTAAAAGGTGTCTTTAAAACTTCGGATAGTCAGTTATTACATGTGTATTATTTATTTATAGAATCCTACCCAGCAAATATGTTGGTACAAAATAATTATTTGCACACAAAATAAGCGTTTAACGTTGAAACATTTAATTAAGGCAAGTTAAACATTTTGACTTCTGTTGACTGTTAGTGATCAGGTTCAATCTTGTAAATGCACTAAAATCTACTTCAAAGTAGCTAGTGTTTACTTGAAACTCGAATGAAGGTAAACCAAAGCTTCCTCTAATAATCTAATAAGATGAAATGAGAGGTTATTGTGCAACCTAGCCCATTCCTACATTTCCGAATAATCGTTTTGCACACGTGTTATCAACTAGAGCACTATTCCTTGTGCGTGCCTCAATCAGAAACAGCCACTGCAAAATGCAGTTCAGCTGCTACAGAAACATGCCAACATCCATCACATCCCCGGAGGATTAACCACCCACCTCAGTTTTCACTATTATATACAATTTAACCTTGGCAGAAATCTGATCATCTGTTGCTGAATAGCCTGGAACTTTCCAATGAACCTTTTATTCTTGTTTCTACGGCATATTTTAATAGCTTCCATGTTTGTTTATATCACTGTGATTACTGTCAAGTGTTCTCAGTGCTATCGTGGTTTTGTTTAGTGTGTTTGTCATTGCTGTAATATTTTACATTATAATGTTTTTGTGTGTTATCTTAGTTATTCGTGGATGCACTTGTAAAACATACGGCATTGCCTTACAAGAATGCTAGCATATGATTTTGCTTTTGTAATACTTATACTGTGTAATATTTGTCATAGCTGCAACGGCAATAAAAAGAGACCTGCAGGAACACATATGGCACCTATATGGGAATACAGACTTGCTCTAATCACCTCATTTTGAGAGCAGCTGCATCGTTACGTAACTGACCACCAACCCTGCAGGCTATCATCGCTAGTGGTTTTTCTAACTTGTAACTCCTGATAATCATAATGGTGAACTTAAAAGTCTCAAAAGAACAGGAGCAAGTTTGCAAGCCAGCAGCAAATACAGTAATTTGCAAATGTGAGGGGGAAAGTACACACAGTGCTAGATTAATTAAGCCAAGAAAAGTAAAGTTTTTACAGTAAAACCATGATTTTGCTAAAAATGTATCTGTGGTTTAAAAGCAAGAATTGGTCAGAGACTCTGCCTGCAATTTTCACCGTTTTACAATCTTTTAGGAAGCCTCAGCCTCATTAGTCATAACTTATGAGGTCTCAGATGTAAGCCAGGTATACCATCCTGCTCATATGGTATTGTTCAGGTTCTAAGAACACTAAGATGGATTACCTGACCTGCTGCGGATCACTGTTTAGCCTTCCTCTTAATTTCAATACCACCTGCCTACCTGCTTCATCATTCAAAAGTGCTACAACTCCAACAGTAATGGAAACCTCTGGGAGTCTACCTTGCCAGACAATAACCAGACTTTCCACAGGCTTAAGATCGCTGAAGCACTTGTCTGTTTCATTCTTTTGGTTTGTCAAATGTATATTGGCTTTGACTGGGGACTGGACTTCTATGTCACTGTGTGCTTGGTTACCAGCTAATGGATTCCCAGCTAACAAAAGACCTCCACAATAAATATGTCTGGGTTTAGCACCCGCAAATTAGCCATGGAGGTTAGTAGAAAGTGAGTCCGGAATATGGATTCCTCCTGGCCCCCAAAAGCCATCTATTGTAACCTTCATCACTTTGTGGCTCCAAGTCCAATACCAGAGATTGAGATGAGCCTCTATGGTGAACCGTCAATATGCAACCCTGGTCTTCTTCAATAACCTCATAAAATATTGAGTACTTGTAAATAATGATCACTGATTCTGTTGGCCATAGTGCAAAAGCCATAAAGGGTACTGGCCTGGCTCCTACTGTATTGCTGTTGTGCTTGTTTCAGTTCTAGCACATGTTTCTGCACTCACTGAATTGTCTCTTTCATCTGGGCCAGTTTTTTTTTTTATTTGCAATTCCAAGCCTGTTTGATCTGCAGCTACTACAACTCATATTATAGGATCCATATAAAGGCTGGAAGGCTTTTACATAGTTTGTTATTAATATGTAACCATACAGTAGTTACATAATCTCATAAAAGGAAGTAAATAAACTGTACACGCTACAATTTACTGTCGCTTCCTATACTTTCTACAGTGGCATGGTGGCTTAGTGGTTAGCACTGTCGCCTTGCACCTCCAGGGTGCAGGTTCAATTCTGGGTCAGTGTGCATGGAGTTCTCCCCGTGGTTGGTAGGTTTCCTCCCACAGTCCAAGGACATGCAGATCAGATTAACTGGTGTTCCAAAATTTCCTGTAGTGTGTGAATGACAATTGGGTGTCAAGCTGCCAACTCAACCCCTTAAGTAACTGGAGTGGAAATGACAGATATATCTCCAGAATGGGCAATACAGTATCTATTGGCAGTTGTGCCGTATGGCATGTGAATGGACCAAAATACTGTATGAGAAAAAAAAACATTCTGCACTGCAGCTGTTTAATAAAATTTCATGTTTTTTTTAGTGATCCGTGCTAAGATAATTGGACAGAAGATTATATCTCCGAGGAAGAACTTGATTGAGTACAAAATTAAATTAATCAAGGTAAGTTGTCCGTGTCCTGGTGAATTCATAGGTAAGAAATACTATACACTTTGCACTTAAAAATTATGCAACATTTCACAAAAATGCATTTAACCTCTGTCCCATTTTCCAAACAGATAAAATGTTGCAAATTTCTGCTGAAGCCGTTATGTTAAATTGTGCTTAACACAGTATGTTAAAATCACACTGCATGTTTGAGTTTGAATGGAAAAAATCCAGAAGAAATGCCTCAAAAGATAACCTAATAAAAAACTCATTGTATAGTAATTAAAAGAAAGTCGGGCCCATGCCAGTTATAAAATGTCTGCTTTTTCATTGACCTATAAATAATGGTAATTTGACCATCTGTCCAGTAAATCTATAAATAAAGGAAAAGACATTGCTCCTTTCTATTTCCCCATTTTCTCTCTCTCTTACTCTTTTTTTGCAGATGTTCAAGGGCTTTGACAAGGTTGATTCTATTCAGTACATCTACACCTCAATCCATGAATCTTTGTGTGGTGTAAAGCTAGATGCCAAAAACAAGGTTCAATATCTGCTTTCAGGTAATGTTTCAGTCTCATTGGTATTCAGTCATAGTGTCAATTTATTCTCTAATCTTTCAAATGTTTTACGATTAAATATGATGTATGAAGGACAAAAATTTTGTGGAAAACATTTCGGCTTAGTGATAAATAGCCTTTCAAAATGATCTCCTCTTCGATATCACACACTGAAAAAAAAGACATATCAATATATAAAATCTATACAAGGGCAGAATCCTTTTGTGAGTGCATATCACATATGTTTCTTTCTTTCCCTCTTTTTATTATTTCACAGGACATATGTGGCATAGAAAGGTCAGAGTTGAACTATGTGGCATTGTTGAGCGTTGGGATAATCTTGTGTTGGCTCAGAAAAGGAATCTCAAGTACAGATACCAAAAAGGATGCGAGTGCGAAGTATGTTCTCTCAACATTGCTATTGACTTTTAGGAAATGACATATTAAAGAGAATTAAAGTCTTAAGTGGATATACAATCATGTTCAAAAGTTAGTACCCCTTCTTTTAATTTTAGGTGTTTTTCTGTAAAACCATAAAAATCATCTGAACATAACAGGTCATAATATTAGGAAAATACAACCTCAGCCAAACAACAGATAACTTTTTTTTTTCAGTTACATTATTTGCTTGTTTAACAAAAATAAAGTCAAAAAGAAAAAAAAACAAACATGTTTTTTTAACTTAATTGTAGATCTACCTTTAGCTGCAATAACCTGAAGTAAGTGTTTCTTGGATGACTTCATCAGTCTCTCAATGGAATTGTGTCCCATTCTTTTTTACAACATTGCTTCCGATCATTGAGGTTTTTGGGAATTTGCATATGCCCTGCCCTCTTAGCGTCTTGCCACGGCATTTCAATTTGGTTGAGTTTTGGACTTTGACTAGGTCTTTCCAAAATCTTTCAGCCATTCTGATTTTATTCTACTGTTGTGTTTTTGAACATTTTGATCAAGCTTTAGCTGTCGGACAGATGGCCTCACATTTGCCTCTAGAATACTCTGGCATACAGAGAAGCTCATGGTTGACTCCTCTTATTGACTGCAAGGTGCCTCAGACATCATGCCGTGTACTTTTAGACAAAAGAAGCTTCCTCCTGGCAAACCGTTCAAACAAACCTTATTTGTTCAGTTTTTTAAAAAGTTTTTTTAAATAATTGTGCTGTTATGGACTTTAACATTTATAGGGTCTGTAGGGTCTGGTGAACGTGATCGGATGACCACTACTCGGAAAATTAGCAACTGTCTTGAATGCTTTCCACTGAGTAATCTTTCTCACTGTAGAACTCCAAATTGCTTAGGAATGGTTTTATAACCCTTTCCGGGTTGATGTGCAGCAACAATTGCTTCTCTAAAACTATTGCTTGTGTCTTTCCCTCTTTGCAGTGTGTTAACACACACCTGAATGCTCCAGACCAGAAAACTTCTAAAACTTTTATAGTGGTCTTCACACCTACTGATTATGAATTAATCAAGGGCTCATGATTAGCAGCACCTGTCTGCAACTTACTCTCGTAAATCCTGTGAAAGCAGTAAAGGAGTACAAAGTACTTAGCATTGTAGCATTTCTTTTTGGTTTCATTTTTGTTAAATCAATAATGGCACAGTAAAAAAAAAAAAGGTTGAATGTTGTTCATCTGCGGATGAATTACAATACGGGGTACTAACTTTTGAACATGATTGTAACTACAATATATAATACATGTATTACACTAAAATGTATGAGGATTCACTGAATTTCAACCTTGACATTGTACTTCAATTTCCAGATTTCCTCCTGTTACAAATCCCGCTGCCATGCCACTTCTGCAAATGAATGTGTATGGTCTTCGGAGAGCACGCAAACTCTCCAGGGTGTGTGCATCAAGCGGACAAACAGCACATGTAACTGGTACATAGACAAAATCCCCAGTGTTGAATTAACATCCTATGGTGTTTATGGACTCATGTGAACTCAGAAAGTGGTAAACCAAATGTAGGAAAATTAATGGAAGTGGAGTTTCATAAATGACCCTTCAGGATGACAGGGGAATTACCCATATAGCATTTCAATCTTTATATGTGACAGCAGGAGACTTTAAAAATATAACTTGGTTCTGTAAGCTAGTTATTACGTTAACTACTATGCTACTTTTAAATTGCTAGAAGCCAGAGTGTACATATATAAAACAAAGAAAATAAACTGTATAAAATAAGAAAATCATTATTCATTTTCCTTATACAATGAAGATGTACTGTTGGATTTGAACCATTACGCAAATTATTTACACTAATACTAATTTCTACATGCGTACTTTATAAATTGGTATAAATAGTATGGATCGCACACTTGTAATTAAACAAAAATACACAAATAGTCATTATGCACAATTACTTGTTTTTTCATAGAACCTACTTCCTTTATGAACTACTTAATATAATATAAATCATTCTTATGTGAAGCTATTTGTTATGTTAAATATTTGGAAATAATGTATTATTATAATAATTATGTATTATAAACCTATTTTTTTTCTATACACGACTAGATGTCAACTGCACAGTATAGATATTTCCTGTATTAGTACAGTTATGATACATCTACATGTATTTTTTTTTATTTCCCTCACTGTAGGAATAAATGGAATAAATACACTTACCATGTCCTTGTAGTTTGGGTAAAACGTTTGTTCAATAAGAGGAAATTTTTCAGGTCCCAGCTTCTTATAGGTGCTTATCAGTTGAGCGAACTGCAAGAGCAAAAACAAAGATTGGCATCAGAAATTTCATTTAAATAATGAAAATATTGGAAAAGGCTTTCTTTTTTTGCACTGTAACTGCTGCTACAACAGCAATGCAATACTGCATAGCCAAAAACAATGTATATACAGTAGACACCAGGACATCACATCCTGGTTTGTACACTACAGTGAAGGATAGATTATATTTGAGGTTGTGTTGTCTAATGTTTTATTAGCTGTTGTAGCTCCTAGATGCTTCCATTTCTATACTGTAACAGCTAACTAACATAACTTACAGTTGACTGGGGCAAGGCTAGTGCATTTGCAAAGCTGACAAAAAAAAACATGTTGAAAGGCATTGGCATTTTTTCTCTAAAGAGAATTGTGTAGTGGCCTGCTTAAATTTATGTAACTGTCTCAAATCGACAAATCTTGATCAGGGTGTCCACATATTTGAGCCATTTTTTGTGGGTAAGAAGCCACTTTAGCGAATGCACCAAGTAAAACATAGACAGTCTAAAACCTTGCAATTTAAGTGGTGTATACACTTTAATTAACTTGTTTATCATTATTTAATCAATACCGGCTGCATAAATGAATAAAAACAACTCCCTACTGATGAACTGCCACCAAATGACACACATGACCACTTCATATGGCGGATTGAAAATGATACTAATTCAAAGTGAGCGTAAAAAGCAGAAGGAAAGTTGTGGCAACATTTTACTTCCAAAATGACAACTCATTCAAGTAGAAAACAGACTCACCGCCCATGGCTTATCACAGAGGTTGTAAATCGACTCGAGTGAATTTACACTGGGAATCCCGGCGTATTGCAGGCCGATGATCAGATTACGAAAGTCCTCATTCTGGGCCATGCTGAAAGCATGCTGTCTGACCAGTACGAAGTCCGGCTTAAAGGATCTGCAGGAGGAACATTGGTTTCATTAGCGCTTTAGCACTTACTGTAACTCAGGTTTTAATATAAGGCTTTGTATTTATACTACTGCAAATACTGCATGAATAATTGAGCACATGTATACTTGTAACACTCATCATACAGAATGTGAATGTCATGGAAGTATTGGGCTTTCAATAATTTTTTTTCAACTGGTCTTTTTCTGAAGCAGAATGATTGTGCAAAATACAGTTCTACTTTTAATAGATGAAAATGCCAAAAATGCTATGTTCCGAAGTAAACATAGGGTCAAATCATACATACAAGGACATAAATATACACAGTATGCCTATTATTTGGTTGAATGTCCCGGATTAAAAGTAGCCGGCTTTATCTGTTCAGCAACCAGCTTGATGTGTGCTTGGGGTCACTGTCCTTTTGACATTACATTTTCTCCAAGTTTCAATTGTCTAGCAGATGATTTGAGGTTATGCTGAAGAATTTTGAGTTCTCCTTCTTGAATATTTCATTAATTTTGTGCAATACACAGATCGACTGGGACCATCAAGCTTAACAGTTGGCCTTGGGGTTGAATGTTTTCACGGTTACTCTTCCAAATCTCAAAAACTCTGGTAAAATTCAATTCAATTCAGTTCTATTTTATTGACCTATCACTTTTCACAGTGGTTTTTGCAAAGCAACCTTACAGAATCAAAAAAGTTTATAAGTGTAGAGTAAATATGTATAAATTATAATAAGAACATTGTCCCTGATGAGCAAGCCGAGGGCAACAATGGCAAGGAAAAGAATCCCTGAGATGGGAATAGGAAGAAAACCTTGAGAGGAACCAGAGTCAACTGGGAACCCTTCCTCATTAGGTGATATCAGATGGGTATAGCAGAGATTGTGTTGTATAAAGCTGATGTCGTTTTAACAGGAAAGGAGATTAAGTCAATATGAAGTCTGCTTTTAGTGTTGAAGGAACAGGTACAAAACTGTGGGAATTGCAGTCATAAACAATTGACCGACTGTAGTCACAAGCCATCTTCATGGTCAAGTGGAACCGTTCCCAGTCAACACACACATCCTAAGCAGACTACAGGGGGCCACAGGGGGCCATCCTCATCAACGAGCAAGAGAAACAAGAACTTCAATAAGAAGCAGGACAGGATGTGTCAGACAGGTCCAGAAGGCAGAAGAGGTCGGGATCGCTGGCAACTCAGGAGTTAAATGTGTAGCTCGAAAGAGAACAAAGAGAGAGACAGAGATACAGAGAGAGAGAGAGAGAGAGAGAGAGACAGACAGAGAGAGAGAATAGTTAGAGGACAATTAGGAAACCTTTCCCCAGAAGGCTGTATTTGATCCATGTGGTCACTTTATTCGAGTTTAAAGGTTTTGAATTTGAAGCAGGGGCTTCTTTCTCGGACAGAAGCCTTTCAGTCCATGGTAGTGTAAATCTCACTTGATTGGAGACAGAGACACTGGTGTTCCAGCAGATTCCAGTTTATGCCAGACCAATCCAATGAGTGCTGTCAAACAAACTCTGTTTGTATTGGTACAGAGATGCCCGCTGTAATGAATCATGATTAATAACAGGAAGTTCAGAGGCCTTTGGCTTGGAAAATCACAAGATCTTTCAGGACCGTTTAGTGTGTATGTAGTGTGTCAAGTGTGTATGTATTTTTGACCCAGTATTTATAACTTTGACCCTGTTTTGATATACTGTAGAAAAAAACTTTAAAACCTAATCTTTCCGCTCCAATCTTTAATTCCGCTCCAATTTTTTTTCCTTTATCAGTTCAAAGAAATCATTGAAAGCCCAATACTGCTGTGACATTTATATGCATGAGTAGTGTATGTAAACATGTTCCTCTGTGAGTTACAGTACGTGCAGTTGAAACCTGAAGTTTACTCGCACCGCCAAATATATTTATAACAGTTTTTCACAATTCCTGAGATTTAATTCTTGTAAACATTCCTTGTCTTAGGTCAGATAGTATCACTACTTTAATTTAAAATTGTGAAATGTCAGAATAAAAGTAGAGAGAACGATTTCTTTTAGCTTTTCTTCCATTTATCACATTCCCAGTAGGTCAAAAGTTTAGATACACTTTGGTATGTGGTACTACTTTAAATTGTTTAACTCGGGTCAAACTTTTTGGGTAGGCTTCCACACACTTCTTGCAATAAGTTACTAGAATTTTAATACATTCATCCTGACAGATCCTGACGTAACTGAATTAGGTTTGTAGGCCTCCTTGCTTGCACTTTTTTTTTTTTTTTTGCCATTGTGACACAGCTTTGGAAGTATGCTTGGGTCATTGTCCAATAGGAAGATGCATTTGCAACCAAGCTTTAATGTCTTCAGATGTTTCTTTAACATAACCACATAATCTTCCTTCCTCATGATGCCATCTATTTGTCCTTCCTGGAACAAAGCACCCCACAACATGATACTGCCACTGCCAAGCTTCACGGTTTTGGTTTTGATTGTGTTCTTCGGCTTGCAAGACCCCCCCTTTTCCTGTAGACATAACATTTATCATTATGGCCAAACAGTTAAATCTTTGTTTCATCAGACCAGATGACATTTGTCTACATACTTAGATCTTGGTCCCTATGTCCAGCTGCAGATCATAGTCTGTTTTTTTCCCCTCAGTTTTAGAGCAGTGGCTCCGTCCTTGCTGAGCAGCTGTTCGGGTTACATAAATGAGTCTCCTTTTATCGTGGGTACAGATACTTTTGTCCCAGTTTTCTCCATTGTCTTCACAAGATCCTTTGCTGTTTTTCTGGGATTAATTTGTACATTTCGCAGGAAAACCTCCATCTCCTTATGAAGACTTCATGGTTCCATGCTACTTATACTGTACATGCATAGCATTGTTGGTACAAATTTGACATTTGGAAATTGTTCTCAAGGATGAACCAAACTTGTTGAGATCCACCATTTTTTCTGAGGTCTTTGCTGATTCCTTTTGATCTCATGATGTCAAACAAAGAGGCACTAAGTATGAATGTATGCCTTAAAAAACATCCACCAATATGCACCAATTGACTCAAATGATGTCAATTAGCCTATGAGAAGCTTCTAAAGTCAAGACCTAATTTTCTGGCATAGTCAGTTGAGTGTGGCGGCACGGTGGTGTAGTGGTTAGCATTGTTGCCTTGCACCTCTAGGGTCCGGGTTCGATTCCCGTCTCTTTGTGCATGGAGTTTGCATATTCTCCCCGTGCTTGGTGGGTTTCCTCCGGGTACTCCGGTCCAAAGATATGCAGGTTAGACTAATTGGCATTCCCAAAATTGACTGTAGTGTGCGAATGAGTGTGTGTCTGTCTGTGTGCCCTGCGATGGATTGGCACCCTGTCCAGGGTGTACCCCGCCCTGTGCCCTAAGCCTCCTGGGATAGGCTCCAGGTCCTTGCAACCCTGAATACAGGATATAAGCAGTATAGAAGATGAGTGAGTGAGTGAGAGTGAGTCAGTTGAGTGTATGTAAACATTTGACCCATTGGAATTGTTATACAGTGAATTAATCTGTCTGTAAACGATTGTTGGAAAATGACTTTTGACTTGCATGAATTAGATGTTCCAACTAACTTCCCAAAACTATAGTTTGTTAACATGAAATCTCTGGAATGGTTAAATGATTTAATGATGCGATATGATTTGATTATATAAAATTATTTAATTATATACACCAAAGTCTATGTAAAGTTATGCAAAATTCCTACTTCAACTGTAATCATCAAGCCATCTTAAGAATTGGGATTCAAAAGAAAGAAATATTGTGAATATCTCATTAATCTTGAGATTTGTATACATTTCTCATATTTCGGAAAATACTTCTACTATTATTCTAGAAAGTTATTTTAGTATCATGTCATGTATGTCCACTAGACAGTTTATAGAAAAAAATTCTGTTGACACACATATCCTTATGTGTATCACCCAAATCACGCGAATCATCAACCCATATATTAATTCTTAACTAGAATAAAAACGAAACTCTAAAATGTAATGCTTACGCTCAGCTCTTCTAGAATGTCGGCTTTCATTTTAAAAGAATATTTAATGTTAAGCATTGTTTCTTTTAGGAAAGCACTCAATATCTGAACCATAATAAATTGGAGAAAGATTGTAATGATCTGAAAAGTGGGAGGAAAATGAGACCCGGGAAATAAATATGCGCCTTTAACAGACTTTAGCGAAGAAACTGAGAGAGAAAGAGATATTGAGTGTCAGAGAGTAGGAGGAAAGTGAACAAGAAAGCAAGACACAGAGCTAGGTCTCCTCAGGTCAGCGAGCAAGTGTTAGCTTCTCTTTTGTGCATGTGGATAAAGAAGAATAAACACTGAGCCGATTTGAAAGACTGTGTGCACATAGAATTTCAATGAAGAAAAAGCACAAGCAGAAAGAAGAACACTAGTGGAGTTGGTTGGGCCTGTGTGGGTTTAGGCAGTGCTTCTTTCTAGCAGCTACAAAAAAAAAGAAAGGCATGCACAGAAATTCATTATAAACATAAATCATGTTAATTATAGAGACAAATCATCAAGGGAGGAGGTTTACTTTAAAACAGAGTTCAACACAAGATTGAATTTTATTTCGTTCCATATTGAAATGACTGCAGGCTACCTTTCACGGATACAGTACAAAGATGACCACTCACAAGCAGACATACACACATACTGAAAAAACATACACAAACATCCGAATATACATAAGAGAGCTTTACACATGCTTGAACATGTTCTGGTTGTGGGAGAATTCCGACACTGCGCAAAGAGTCTGTTAATGTTTCCTGTATAATTATCTTACCTTACCAGAAACATCAGTGGATAAGCATTCTGGTTCATGGTTGTGTGTGTGTGGTACAAGCTGTGATTTGGGTTTCCTATACTTTGTCTGTCTGACATGCTGGAGAACCCAAATTGGCTTTAGACAGAGTTCAAGAAAGATTCTAATCATTTTACATGTGACAGATGTTCATGATATCAGGTCTCACAGAAGACGGACAGGTTTAATGTTCAAAAATAAATTCGCATAAAAATTTGATATCACACGTACTTGCTTAAATAAGTGTTCTGCTCCAACCTACCGCACAACTTTAGTCCCATTCCTAATAACCTGCATGTCCACGCTGCACGTCCCATTGGCATGCGCAACAAGGTTGATCTCGGAGAATTCAGCCTGAAATATGATAAGAGACAGTTCAATTTATTTGTGTGCACTTTTAAGAGCAGACATGGTAGACAAAGCAGCTTTACAGAAACCAGGATGTAGCACCTTAAGAAACAAGCTTGAAAAATCCCCAGAGACAACATAAGAAAGAGAAATTGAAAAGATTCATATGTAGAAAGGCACAGAAACAGTTAGGAGGTTAGAAAGAATAACTTTTCTACAACTGTATGAAGCCAGACAGTTACTGTACAAGTGCTTTGACTGGATGTTCTGTCTGAGAATCATACTGTAGCATTATACTTATAATTAGAATAGCTGTTCTTAGGAAGTCTGCAGATTATCTACAATCTGGGTCTTGTTTTTTAAAAGGTAATCTTTAGGAACATAACACAGGTCACAGAGCTCCTCCAAAGTGTGTGTTAATGATCCAGCTGAAATACCTTACAGATTGTTAATTTTTCATACCTCAAACATACCTTTTTTCATTTCTCCTTCAAATGCACTTTCTATGCAATGTCTACTGCAGAGCCACACCCCAACAAAGATTGGGTTCTAGACTGTTCAAGCTGGGGGATGGGGATATTCTCATGAACTCACATCAGGGGGAATCTGATTGGCTTTTTTAAGCAGGCAATGTTTTTCTCGCACATTCTTTTTTTACTTGTACTCACACACTGGAGACCCTAAATGATTTCTAAATGTCTGAAATGTGAATTTTGCACAATACGTGCAAAACTGTTTTTAGCTATTGCGAATATTTAGGGTATCCATGTCAGACTGTGCACAGCAAAAGGAAACGAGTTACAAGTGCAGATGATCCAAGTACTGTATAAGGATGAATCAGGCATACTGTAGATGGAGTGTGAAAGAAACAAACAAACAAAAAAAAACACTAATAATAATAATAATAATAATAATAATAAGGATAATAAGAATACTATAATATAATAATAAACACTAAACACTAATAGATGGTCATTTATTGCCGATGTGCTCCAGTTAGATAAGAAAAAAGAAAAAAAAGATAATTCAGACAAACAAGGTGATGAAAACATGGTTCTGAAGCCCACTGTACCACATTTCTGTTAGCAATAAACTTTTCAGGCAAATCAGGGAACAGGATGTTGGAGGAAACATACTGTATATTGTGTTAAACAAATCTTTTAGAATACAGCAACTACAACAACATCTCCTGGGTAGTGTTGCACAATTAATCGCACACAAAAAACATTTTACAATATGGACCTGTGCAGTTGTTTAATTACTTTATTTACTAAATTATAACAAGGAAAATACACCATATGTTCCATATATCAGCCATAACATTATGACCACCCACCTACTATTGAGTATATCTCCCCCTTTCACACTATAACAGTAATGACCTGTTTGTTCTAAAACCTTTCTATTGGAACCAGTATTAACCTTTCCCTCAATTTGAGCTACAGTAGTAGTTCAGAACAGAAAGTTTTGGTCACTGATGACCCTGTTGACAGTTCACCTGTTTTACTTCTTTGGATTACATTCTGTATGTCCTGACCACAGTAGCCTGGGAACATCCCACAAGAGCTGCAGTTTTGGTTGATCTTGATCCAGTCCTCCAGCCATCACAATTCGGCCCTTGTCACTGAAATCCTTATGCTTCTTTCTTCCCCCATTTTTTCTGTTTCCAACACATCAACTTCAGGAAAAAAGGTTTACCTGCTGCCCAGTATATCCCACCCACATCCAGCCACCATTGTAACAAGATATTAAAAATGTAGCTACTGTGACAAAGAGTGAGAACAACTCCAAAACTGCAGCTCTGACCCATGCAGTCAGATCCTATAGAAGAGCTCTACTGTACAGATGTGGCCAAAAGTTTTGAGAATGACACAAATATTAATTTTCACAAATTTTGCTGCCTAATGTTTTTAGATCTTTTTTTTTTTTTTTTCAGATGTTACTATGGTATATAAATTATAATTACAAGCATTTCATAAGCATCAAAGGCTATTATTGACAATTACTCTAAGTATGTACAAAGAGTCAATATTTATAGTATTGACCCTTCTTTTTCAAGACTTCTGCAATTAACACTTCAAGAAATCAATCAACTGGGCCACATTCTAACTGATGGCGGCCCATTCTTGCATAATCAATGCTTGGAGTTTGTCAGAATTTGTGGGTTTTTGTTTGTCCACCCACCTCTTGAGGCTTGTGCACAAGTTCTCAATGGGATTAAGTTCTGGGGTCCTTCGTGGCCATGGACCCAAAATTTTGATGTTTATTTCCCCAAGCTAATCAGTTATCACTTTTGTCTTTTGGCAAGGTGGTCCAATTACAGAAAAATATTTATATGCCAGAAAAGAAAGCAACAGATTATATAAGTAAACACTTTTTAAAAAAGGAAGCTGCTGGGTTTTGCATGCAAAAAAGACATAGGTGCACCAGTCCTTAGAAGAACTGTCGCTAGCTTTGAAGTTTCCTTATAAATCTGCACAAATTGCTAAGAGTAAAGGATCCATAAAATGTTGTCAGACCAAATACTGACTTTGTTTCACAGATTATATGTGTCAATCAATCAATCAATCAATCAATCAATCAATCAATCGCATTTATTTATTTATTTGTTTTAGGCATCCTTGCTCATTTACTTCCATGTGCCTAAGACTTTTTCACAGTACTGCACACCCTCATCCCTACACACACATACCTTTATTATTTTATTTCAGGCAAAAAGGTTGAAGCCGTTTCCCCAGATAATACTGTAAATCATGTATTTTTAAATATAATTCTTGACAGTTATTTGAAATACAGTACTTGTGAGGTAGTCTGGTCTCAATCATTTTTGATCAACCTCTTGAAGCTGCAGATTGTATTGGGGCTACTAGAAGCAAAACCAAATGCCAAATGATTCTTCTCTAATTTTCAATCCAAATGATTTAATTCACACACACACAAAAAAAAACAATGTTGTGTTTTGCTACCTCAAACTTGAAAAAGGTTTTTACTTACACAATTTGTTATACGGGAGTTATATTGAAAAATCACTACTAGGTCATTAGTCATTATCCCAGTGTGTAATTTCACCTACCACATTTCAGGTTTTCCTGTCAAAGCTGAGAAACACTGACTAGTTAGTCATTTTAATTATAGCTTTTGCTGGAAATGTGACATAACTCTTTCAAAGCCTTGCTGTGTTTCACCCTGTCTGTTTTTGCCCTCTTTGTAATCAGAACAGTGCATCTTGTTAATCTCTATATTCCATGCTAGATTGAGAAACAGTGCAACAACAGACATATAATTTGCGATCAGACTGGAAATGGATTTTCAGTTCATCGTCACTAGTCTGTAGTTTGAGATAATTATTCTGTGTCACTGTGAATAGAAAGGGTGAATATCTGAGCAGGAGAACATTTACTTACAGCCTAAGAATGATTAGGCAGCTGGGAAAAAGTTTATACAGTTTGCATTTTATCCTCTAATGGCATGAGGGCACAGTGATCATGGTTAAAACTACTATTTCAATCATATAAACATTCACGTACCTTGTGTTATTTTTAACCGCCATGTTGATGTAAATGCTTCTATTTTAAAGCAAACAGGGTTCCTATATTAGGACATGAGCTAGAGTCAGCGTCTAAGTTAATGCACACTCAGACACATTTACACTCATGACTCATCGTCTTTACTAGACCGCATGCTTTCAAGGTGATTTTAGATGCACACGCTTCTGCAAGATGGATTACACAACACTGATGGGTATATGGCTTAATGCAATTCACCACATGTTGTCCATTTCCTGGAACTTCCCACAACATTTGTTAACATGATTCTATGCAGTTCATCTTTTGTTGCAATTATATACATTTACGGAAAAAAAACATTGTTTAGACTGGCAGCTGAGATGAGAATTTTTTTTTAAAAATGAGAAATTGTTTATTCGAGACTGCTAATGAATCTGCTAATGAGCAAATATCTTGATTCATTCTTTCATGAAAGAGATTAATTCTTTTACCTGCTCCACTCGGATGTCATATTCTCCTTGGACCTTTTTCCCACGAAAAAGTTTTGCCCTGAAAAAAGAAAATAGAAAAGAATAAATTAAAACCATTAACTGGACATACCACAAGATAAAAAAAAACATGCTTATGACTAGGGCTGAAACAACTAATCGATAAAATCGATAATTATCGATAATGAAATTCGTTGTCAACGAATGCCGTTATCGATTAGTTGGGC
>JAQMYG010000016.1:10926460-10943927 GCA_030014215.1 Clariallabes teugelsi
TGTAACTCATGATAGATTAAAAAATATCACAGGTACAGTAGCAAGTACAATCAGTACAATCAGTTCTGTACAAAGAGTACAATATTTATCAGAAAAACTAAAGTTGCATACTTAATTAATTAAGTAAGGGGAAAACACAATGATGTTATAGTAAAGTAATGAAATTATTAAAATCTGATGTTTATAAATTGTTTTATTCATAATAGTTAAAATTAATGTTGTGGAATGCATGCAAATCAAGTTTGTTCCACAGTCTTAATTAAAAAAAAAAACCCTATACTATTAATCAGACAACACTCTGGTTGAAGAATATACTGGGTAGATTGCTTTCAATACAGTATGTCATACATTTCTCTATCCACTCATACACTCATTGACATTTAGTGGACAAAGGTTCACCAAAGCTAGACAGTTTAATACTGGAAAAAGCAACCAGGTGATATGTTTACGAACTGAAACTGTCAAGGTTAACCCTTGCAGATGCCTTCTTGTCTGACGGGAGTGAAACCTGACATGGATGTCTGCCGTAGCCCATCCATCTTAAGGTTCAACATATTCTACAATCCATGGATAACAAATGGTTATTTGAGGAATTCCTGTCAGCTTGAACAAGCCTTGCCATTCTCCTCTAACCATTTTCATCAAAAAAGACCCCCAGAACTGCTGCCCCAGAATTGGCGCTGACTCAAGTTGTTCTGTTTCCCATGCTAGTCTGTGTAGACTGCTTTTTGTAAACGTCCCAGGAGCAGTACTGTAGTTCCTGATTTCATAAAACACCTAGCTTGTCTGCAACAAACAAGCATGCCACAGTTAAAATTATTGAAATTATATTTTCACATTACTGATATCAAATTATATATTAACCGATGCTCTTTAGCCATATCTGCATGATTTTATGCATCCGAAGTCTATAAGCGCACAATGATTGGTGGGTTTATTCATTCTATTAAGGGAGACTTTAAAGCCATTAAAAGGGTCGTACATAAAATTGCAGCCTTCATGTCTGTAATATTAATAATAGTAAGGCATTACCAATGTACAACTGTTGGAATTTGCCAAAGCTTTGGAATGCTTGTCATACAGTACTTGGAATAAATCTATTAGAATAATTCTAAAAGTTTCCAAAGCTTCTTCTAAATGCCATGTTGGTTAGTCTTGATATTTTAAAATATATCTTGCCAACACCCACATATATAAATATTCTTATAATATTAATTCTTATACTACCCTTGAGACAACCTCTTTTTGGGTAGTTAGAGCAACTTGGCTGCACAAAAACGGTTCCAAGGACAGTTCTGAATAATTCTATGAACAAGAGAACAAATCGATGTCTTTATAATGGCTCCAGCAAGACTCTTACAGAGCAAAGTCTCTGTAACCCTTTATTCTTTCACTTATCAAATATCTGCTCCTGTACTGTATAATGTACTTTACATCAAAACTTTAAAGACACCTTGCCTCTGATTGAAAGTTTAGGACTCATGCTCAAATTTCAACTACAGCAAACACACTCTACACAAGATTTGTAAGTAGAAAGGAGGAATTTCTGTGTGTAATGGATTCAACTTTTGACAGCTTACAGCGTTTTTCCGAGATTTAGATACTGAGTGAAATAAGAGCACTAGGTTTCACTGAGGAGGACTACACCTTTTGCTGTATTAAAAGGAAAACACATAGTACTGTGGATTTTTTAATAAGCCGTTTTTTACATTTTTAAAATTTGACTAATTGTAGTATTCACTTGTTTATTTGTAGGTAAGCTGCTTCAGGGAAGGAGATGAGAACTTCACTTGTCCTAACAGTGGTACTAAACCAATAGTCAGTTGTTGTTAGTCTTTCAGTTACAGTACCACTGTTAAGGGGTTGCCACAGCGGTTCAATTTTATGATGCCATTCCAGATGCAACCCATTTTATCTGGGCTTGGGACCGGCACTGAGAAACTTTATTTTTTATTCTTTTTTTCTTCTTAGTAGGGAAATGTTTTTGTGGTATTGACACCTGCTTGGAAAGAGTAGAAAAATCTGCCCTAGTACAATTATCTGTTAAGTTGTCTCTGCAACACTTGTACGATCACTGCTCACCACATCGCCAGCACATCGGGACCAGAGTACTAATGAAGTCTAAATGCCATCTGTTCAGCTCTGTAGTGGACTGACTTTAATGGAAATAGAATGTGTGTCCCATCAGGAAATGATCCTGCAGTCTGTAGAAAATAAGATACAAAGATTCCTAATTCCGTTTTTTTAACCAAAGTAAATCCAGGCTTAAGTGTTCTGTAGCTGGTGGGAGACATGATGAATCACTTTGTACTCTTGTTGTTTTGTCAGGGGAGACAAAGATTGATGTCAGTTCTCTGAGATGGACCAAAGGCAAAGGGATGCACTGTATTTTTCTTTATTCTTTTGTTGATGGTCTGGTATATATTCAACCACAGAAAGCTTTTTCCTTAACATTTTGCAAAGACAAACAAACACGTTATGCATTAATGATTTATTTTTAAAAATAAAAAACAACATCATATTTCTCTCTAACACCCCCCATTCTTTCGCTAGAAACTGACCCCCTGAAATGAAATGCACACCACACAGTTTGAATTCACACTCAACACATCAGTCTTTACTAGCAGAGCTTGAGTCCAATATCTCTGCCATCTTGGCCATGGGGAAGAACCATAAGAAATTTAACAGCCTTTGGTTTTTATGTTTCCTTTGACAGCATATCCAATGCGCAGCAGTGTGGCTAGTAGAGTGGTCCACATAATAGCCTTAAGCTTTTTTTGGAAGCATGCAGAGCATCTATATTTGTAATGCTTTTACACTGCAGGATGACTGGCTTTAAGCTTTTAGGTTTATATGAATATAGTTCTCTTTGGAGTCATTGTTTATTACAGGATTTGCTTCACCAATGTAGTCAAGAATTCTAGTTCTGAAGGGGCACAGTTTGGTCTGATCAAACACCTTTTTTTTGTTTGAGGTTTGGTAAGTATATTGAAAAAAGTCTATGCTGGATTCTGGCCCTCCAGGACTGGAAGTGATGGCGTAAATAAATACAACATTCAATATTATTTGTAGAATAAAGAATAATACACCTGATGTTCAGATCTATAATTGCACTTGTTGAGAACACTTTGGTTTCTTCCTTTCCTCCCAATACAATAACATTTTATCGATATACGTATCTAATAACAAGTTATATTATAGTTACATTATATTCTTCTATCAGGAGAGATGATATTTCAAAGATGATGTTTTTGACAGTTTTGAGAAAAACTTTAAAAAGATTTTTTTTTTCAAAAGGAGTATTATAAGTTGTTACAAAATATTTTGTGCATTGTTTATTTGTTAAAAAATACACTAATTGCTTGAAGCAACTAATTGCAACTAAAGACTTGAAGGAGCATAAAGATTGGAATTTGAAGCTTTCAAGAAAAGATCATGTGATCCAGAATGGTCTTATTCCAGAGCAATGGGCATTGAATGAAATCTTATTTTGGCCTTGCAATATTGCCCTTGCTTCTTGTCAGTTCTTGGAAATGTAAGTCTCACAGCACCACTATCGCTCATGGATCCTGCTTCATTTGCGATTTGCGCTAGATAAAAGAATCCACCATGTGAATGATTTTGACAATTGATATCATACTTTAAATCTATTATCAGCAAGAGTTTTCCATGTACAGTATTATACAAAAAACTTAATCTATATACAGATTTATCCAGAGTCTATGGTAAATTGAAGACTAGAAATAAAAGAGGCAATTTGTCCTTAAAGCCATTTGAGGGCAGAAATGACTCTGTATGACCTCACACTGTACATATCCCTTGCATAGCAAGCAAGAATGATCCTTTTTATCCATGAAATTTCACAACATTACCCCTTGACCTATTTTCCTTTTAACGGTTACAGTAAGTAACGATGTTTTTACGCAGTGCTTAATATTTTAAAGCCTCATATCTGTTCTCTGGTGTTATTGAAAGGGATTGAGCAGGTAATAAATCAAATCATTTCAGTTCTATTTTGCGAGCGAATAAGTTTTAGGAAGCTGAGTGATTTCATTTTGAGCCACTTGACATGACATATCTGACATTCAACAGAGATGTGATAAGAAATGGTGGCACTTTTTCATATCCAGTTCACATGTCCTGTGAAAAAAAAATGACAGCAGGGGAAAAGTCATTTCTCTCTCATGGACAGAAGGAAATGTTTTTAAGGCACATAGGCTGAGACATGAAAAGAAAACGGCTTATAAGCAGTTTTTTACTAATGCATTTAACTCACTGGGAGCTCAACTTTACTATAATAGCATGCTGCATCATGTTTTGTTCCTTACATGCCACTTTCGCCATTCTTTTACGTGTTCAGGAGACTAATAATATGTGTATCTGACACTTATCTTAATGATTTTATTGTGTATAAGCCTATTTTTTGCAATTAATCTTCACTGGCTTCTTTATCATAGACTGACCTAAAGCTTTGTGACTAACCTGGGTAACTATAACCCACCTTGCTTGTTTTTACTTCTGCTATTCACCAGTTCTTAACCATGCATGACTCTGATTTGGAGTTTATGCCACTTGCAAAATGAGCAAAAAAAATCTAATATAAATCAAACCTAGCAGGCGATCCTTCATCAGCAGCCACCAATAGCCTTTATTACTTTATCAGCCATACTTATTATTACGATGACATCAGATATTTATTACAGAGCTGTGACAAAGAATGGCTACACCATCATTTCCATTTTCAGTTCATGAAAACTGTAAAAGCATTAAAGGAGCTCTCGGTGTGCAGCTCCACTGAAGGGGAAAACTCATTTCTCTCCCATGAAGAGGAAGAGGAGCAAATGTTTCTGAATTACACTCACTGAGTCAGGGAAGTAGTGTTACATAATGTGAATCATATTCTAGAGACTTTCATGGTTTAAGCAGGTTCTTGGCAGATATACAGTAGTTCCGTCTGGTACAAAAATATCAAACGATTATAACGAGGAGTGGGGGGGGGGGGGCTTGGTTCGATTCTCACCTTGGCTTGTTTTTGTGGGGTTACAAATGCTCTCTCTGTGTGAGTTTCATGACACCTCCAAAAAGCATGCCAGTAGTTGGATTGATTATACAAAAAACAACAACAACAACAACGTTATAAATGAGTGTGTGAATGATTATCTGCAATCATCCAGAGTCCCATCAATTATGTATTCCAAGCACACATCCCGTGTTTTTCCCGGATAAGTCCTGGATTCACCATGACCCTGATCAGGATAAAGCAGTTACTGCAGATGAATGAATAAATGACTATTATATCTCGTGGATGATTTTGACCTACATGGTTTTTGCACTTCTGAGTAACAATGCTTCATGTAATGTGTTTCTTTTAGACTGTTAGAAAAAAACATATTCAAGTGGTCACTATGCAGCTCTCATCAATTACATGACAAATACCAACCAGGGATGGTGAGGCATAATCTGATAATCTGGATATGTCCCTATGATGTCCTGAGACACTTCAATTCTTTTTCTATTGCATCATGTGAAAGCTGATTATTATTTTTGTACCATTTGAGTCCCATTAAAACAATGATAATGGATCATTTTTCACTACCACTAACTTTGCTAGTGTTGCAGTGTACCATATGTCTATCTAGCAAGTGCCTACGTTAAGTCAAGGAGTTAGAGAATAACAAGACACACATAGCAAAATAGCAACCAAAAGCTACTTAGCTAGCTAGCCCGCATAGTAGTTACTTCTTAGAAATACCATAACCTTTAGTACAGCAGTATAAAGAATGAGAACAGAGTGCACTGATCACTGCAGTGGGAGTCTTTCAGAGCACCACTGGTCTCAAATGTCTTTTCCCCCAGAAACTGGAGTTTAAAGTTTGGCAATCTGAAGTGGAGAGCTCGTCATATTGCAAGATTTAGGATTCTGAACCTTCTTGCCAAAAGAGTGAACAGCAAGTACTGTATTATACTCCCCATCGTCACTGTAGACAAAGCATCTGAGGGAAAGACTAAACTTAGTCCTGTTAATAAAGATAACTTTGAGAAACGAGTAAGCATTGTACATTTATTTTGTTGCATATATATATCTCATATAAAAAGATGATAATTAGATCTAAAGAAAACAACACATGCATTTGAATAGATGTATGGCACAATAAAACCTCAGAGGCCCATCAGATTCCAAACCAGTAAACATATCTACAGTATTGGACCTGTGGCGCCGGTAAATGAATTGAAGCGGGTGCCATCTGGCCCTCTTGGCATTAATATCCGCAATTTGGACGGCAGTATTGCCATTTCCTTTTGTTGGCCTTCAGTGGTTGGATAAAGCTATAACCTTGATGTTTGGCATTTACATAAGTGACAGGCTTTGACTGAAAAGGCAGATTAGCTGATTAGGCAGAGGGATTTGGCTAAAGTGTCCAAATGATGAGATGGCTATATGCCTTGAGTATCAGGTGGTTTTAGTTTGTAACTGTACATCACATAAGCCAAGGGCAAAGTAATAACAACTTATACTGCATGAACTCTGTTATTGGGGTTCAGTTTAGATAACAGGATTGTTTTTATAGTCTTGAAGTTGCGTCTCCATTTAGCTGAGATGCTTTAATCGTTTTTCAGAGTGGAGAAAGATATTTTAAAAAATCGAACAACATTCAAACATCGTTTTGTTTTCCCGAGGTGAGACAACATTTTCTTCTTTATTGGTTATTTTCAGAAGCTCTCCACTGTGTGAAGTATCCTCCAGAGGGCATGATGTTGCATCAAAAATCAGCAGTGGAACCTAAAAGTTCACTTGGATTGCTCCAAGAGACAGACATGGTCAGTTTAAAAAAAGACCAGCCCCCATGGTGGATCGGTGGAACACGAAAACAGCATGGGATGGAATAAAACCAAGCTTATGTAAACCAATGCTAATATAGTGGAAGCATTACAGTAGCCTATTAGACACCTCAAAGCAGAGCTGGGGGAAATGGTTAGAGAAGTAATTGCTCTTCTTTTTGTTATTCCAGACACTTTTTTTTTTTATATAAATCATGAGGTACTTACAATGAATATTTTTTTTTGCTATATGGATATTGCTTGTCATTATACAGTATATTTAAGGTCATGTGGTTAACCTTGGCAATCTAGCTGCAGTAACTTACAGTTCATGCATTTAAAAACATATGATTAAAAGATCTAACCTTACATAATCTTGCTTTTTAAAAAAATATTCTTATAACAAAATAGCAATTTCAATAAAACTCAGAATTACAGTAAACTATAAATCTATTTAACTTAAATAAGCTACACTTACATAATACAGCTTACTATAAGATCATATTTCACATCATTTTCATTAAATTAGCTCAAGTTGATCTATAACCTAAAAGCATATTGCCTGTGGGGCAGCTGTTTTGACCCTCACATGTTTGACTATTAACAGTTATTAAAATATTTTTTCATTTACATTAATAATTACTGCTGTTGATAGATGAGTGAGAGAATAAATAAATGTATGTGTTAGCAAGTGTAAATGATTGTGTAAGTAAGTGAATGAATGCGCGAGTGAGTAATCAGTTGAATAAACATGTAAATGACGTAGTGAGCTATTAAGTTTTGTTAATTATTCATTATTAAGCTTGATTTTTATATGAGTGAATTAGTGAGTAAATAATTGATTAAATAAACGAGCGAATCAGTCTATGAGTGATTAAATGAGTGAGTAAATGAGGGAACGAATGAGTGCATGAATGAGTCCAGGAGTAAATGAGTGAATAAATTGAGTTAGGAATACGTCAGTGAATGGGTGTGTAAGCAATTGAGTCAGTTAGTTAATGAGCAAGAGAGTGATTTACAAGCTAGCTCCATTTTTTTTGTTAAGGGTATGTCTTTTGCTTCTTCAGACGACCTAGAGCATGTACTACCCATGCAATCTAACTGTTTCATGAGACTTTTATTCATAAATTTATTTATAAATTTATAAATTTATTCATTTATTGTTGCCATTTAGTAGCCATTTGTCCTTTTCACTCAGTGAACTTTGCCCTTTTTTATGGAGTTTGAGAACATCAGCAAACACAATGCAGCTGTTTGGGGGCACCTAATTTATGGATAATTAGCATTTATTTATTTACGAATGTGAATTGGAAGAAAATAAGCATAACTGAACCTTTTGTAAATCAGCGATAAATGTTTAGTTAATTTTGGTTTATACAACCATTTCCACATAGTTTTACTTAGAAATTGATGAATAACATCCATTATAGATGACAATCAGGTATTTTCTTCCACTGCAGTGGAAAATTGTGGTTTCTTACATTTCATGTAGAAAAAAATCATTCATTCATTTTCAATAAGTGCTTTATGTCAGTAATGGTTCTTACAGTTCTTTAGTTAGGTGTAGTTCTTTTAATCAACTCATTCACTCACTCATTGTCTATACCGCTTTATCCTGTATTCAGGGTCACGGGGGTCCTGAAGCCTATCCCAGGAGACTTAGGGGGGTCAGGGTGTCAATCCGTCGCAGGGCACACACACTCATTCACACACTACAGGCACTAACACCTATTAGCCTAATCTACAGGTCTTTGGACTGTGGGAGGAAACCGGAGTAGCCGGAGGAAACCCACCAAACACGACGAGAACATGCAAACTCCATGCACACAGAGACGGGAATCGAACCCAGACCCTGGAGGTGCAAGTCAACATCTATAGTCAAATAATTAGCACCAACCAAAAGTGTCACCACAAGCTGCAAGTCATTTTAAAAATGTGCAAATGACCTTCGTGTCAGAAATGTTACTTTCATTGCAGTTTCTTGGCTGACATTTTCCTCCACTTTACAAAGATTGTTTTCAGTTGCCAAAGCTGACTTAAGAGATTAACAAAATTAATAGTTTTGACTCTTCGACACACAGGAAGGCAGTGCTGCAGGCTATGAATTCATCTGAATTAGAATGAATTTGGACACAAATGCCAGTGTTAAAACAAGAAAGATCTGAAGCCTGCAAAGCTGCACAGATATTTCTAATCTTTTCTTATATTCACACTAACAGAAAACTTTCTGCAATATTTTTTTATATTTAAAAATATATTTAAATTTCATGTTTTTGTTTGTCCACTCGGGGCAATTTGACTAACCTCCTGGATATAAATTATAAGCCTAAATGGGCAATGAAGACTATAAGAGTGTGCTGAAAGGTTGAAGCAGTTGTCAAAGCAGGCTGTTATTTAATTAAACTAAATATATTTGAATTGAATATCAATTAATTTGCTATAAATTACTGAAATGTTGCTTTTATACAATGTAACAAAATTAAGCAGTAGGAAGATGTACTATTATTTAAGCAAGCTTAAGAGTAAGGGTTCAGTAAAGGTTCTTTGATCGTACCCTGAGGGACTCCTAAAGATTTTATGTAGAACCCTAAAACACAGGGCTTCCCTTTTAAAACATTTGGAACCATGAATTATCCAAGAAACCCTCTAAGAACCAATGAAGAACCAGGAGCATGCTGCTACATTACATTGAATTGCAGTGTGCTCTAGTAGAACCTCTAGTTGAGTAGAGCTGGTAAATTTGTGGTAGGTGGTCTATGAATTGAAATATGAAAACAATATAAATTATAACACAGCTCTGAAGCTGTGAGGTAGTGATGTTTTATGAAATGCTACTACTAGTACTAGTACTAATCGTCATTGTCTATACCGCTTTATCCTGTATACAGGGTCACGGGGGGCCTGGAGCCTATGCCAGGAGTCTTAGGGTACAAGGTGGGGTAAACCCTGGACGAGGTGCCAATCCATC
Source organism: Clariallabes teugelsi (assembly GCA_030014215.1). NCBI lineage: Eukaryota > Metazoa > Chordata > Actinopteri > Siluriformes > Clariidae > Clariallabes > Clariallabes teugelsi. The sequence goes on from JAQMYG010000016.1 coordinate 10,936,248, forward strand.
GCAGAGCATACACATGCTCACACGCTCATTAACACACTTACAGGCAATTTTGGGAACACCAATTAGCCTAATCTGCATGTCTTTGGACTGTGGGAGGAAACCTTAGTACCCGGATGAAACCCACCAAGCACAGAGAGAACATGTAAACTCCACACACACAGACCGTGAGATGGAAATTGAACCCGGACCCTGGAGGTGCAAGGCAACAGTGCTAACTACTAAGCCACTGTGTCACCCTACTATTACTACTAATAATAATAAAGCAAATGTTTCACCTAATCCATCTAATTCATATTAGTTTTATTAACTGGCTGTTCTCAGTTCTTAATAGGGCTTTAATGAGTGCAAATGAAAGAAGCAGTAGGTAAAAATGAATCAGTATGGTACAGACAGTTCTTAATGCCCTAACCAACCTTTCATTTTTGGGGTTTCTACTATATTCATCCATCTTTTAAATAAATGAATGTAAATGTTACTAGTGCATTTTTATATTGATCGATTGGTTAGGTTACACATTTAATGCATAAACATTAGGATTTTTTGCACTTTTCATAGGAAATAAAGGCACGTACAAGTGGGTGCACAATTGTAAAATTATTTATTTTATTTCATAACTATCATTCAATGACACTTATTTCATGCTATTGACTGGAATGAAACATTTGCAGCTGGCGCCTCCAGTCATGTACTGTAACTTGCAAGCGCCTGTCTCTAAGCAGAGCACTAGGCTGCTACAGTACTTCTTTCCTGCAACTATTTAATTAAGAGCTGATAGACGACAGTGCAGTGTGATCCTGTGCCTCTTTAATTAGTTTCTTCCCCACTGCTATTCAGTCAAGCATAAAGCAGGATTGAGCAGAATCTATTAAAGCCAGTATTTGTAACCTTTTGCAAAGAGTGAAAAAGTTTAAATAATGAAAAAGCATAGAGAGAAGACTAAATCAACATATGCGCAACCCCGACAGTTCCTAGAACACAGCTTGCATACAGATAGAAAAACAAATGAACTCAAAATCAAAAGTTCTTATGTTACAGGCGGCATCATAAGAGAATTTAAAAAATCAACAGTAGAATTAACAGTTTAAAAGTGAAAGAAAAGGCATTTCTACACACAGTGTGTCAGGAACTCACAGGATTGGGCTAAACAGCTGTGTTGCAATAGGATAACCGTTTGTTAATGGGACTATTTAGACTAAAAGGCTTCAATTTGCTTTAACTTTGGAGCAATGACAAGAGGTCTTGTCTGGGGAGTTCAGAGCGATGGGTGCATTAGGGTAAGAAGGGAAGTGCCTTGTGATTTGAGGTTGCTTCAGTTGGTCTGCTCTAGGCTCAGTAATGTTACGTGGCAATAAAATGAAGTCAGCTGGCTCCCTGAATGTACTGAATGACCAGGTTTTATCTTTCCTGGAGGAAAGGCATATTCAATGACCCAAATTGTGAAAGAGTGGTTCTGGGAGAATGAATAATCATTTTCATACATGAATTGGCCGCAATAATACATGCAATAATAAAAGATAAAAGCAATTGAAAGAGATGTTAGAGGGTGTGACATTTTTTTGTTACCAAGCAGTGTATATTAAAACCTTTCAGTCTTATAATGGAAAATAATAAATATGATTATTAAAGATGTTTTCATTTGCTATCATATATTGCAGTCTTGCCACATCCATACAAATGATGTTGCCAAACCATACAAGCAATTTTACAACAATATTTATTGAGCTTTTGTTTTTGGAGAAAATGTGTATTTGCACACTCCATAGGGATATAAGCAGCTTTGCCACCAATTATTTTTATGCAGCCTTATTGATAGACATTATTCTTAATAGGTAAGCATTTAAAAGTAAACATTACTGCCATACGGTCAAAATAATTATGCATTCAGACAGTGGTAAGAAGAAATTTTATGTAACCTTTACAATTTTTAGTTGTTATTGTTTCTCACATTAAATATAGGCAATTTCTGCAGCTGAGTGGGCTTATTAGCTTGCTTTTTACAGTATAATGATCATTCCAATGTCCTAATACAGTTGCAGGTGAAATGCAGCACTATACAGTATCATAGCACCTGATATTCACAGGCTGTACAAGAGTCTACACTCTTAAATCTGCATGATAGATTAGTTTTTTAAATTACTGATTCATTTCACTCTGAGTGACGTTCTAATTACTCTCTTTTTTTTTATTCCTTTACTTGCTCAATGTCTTCACTGTGAAACGCTGATAACATCCTGCCAAACCTTTGGTCAGTTGCTGGTACTGATGAAGGGCTGGAGGATGCGTCATCACCGTACAACAAACAATAGCTTTCTGATTGAAGATTATCTGGTCAGTGGAGAGAGAGAGAGAGAGAGAGAGAGAGAGACAAAGAGAGAGAGACAGAGAGAGAGAGGTGCATGGGGGGAAAGTACAAGGTGTACACAAAATGAAAGAGTGTAGACATGAGTTTGCATTCTATAAATAATGTATGTGCACCTGGAAATCTTTTCACAAACTCTCCTTAAATGCTGCTGGCATTGGAGCTTAAAATCATGAATCATGAATAGAAAACCAACTTTCCGGATTCAAAAAAAGGTTTTTATTTTGAGATTCTAAAGCATAATTCTGAACGACTTTGATTCGGTTAAGAGTAGGTAGACAATTTTATTTGATCAGAAACAGGCTTTCGCAAATCTAATTCCTGCCATTCCAGAGTAATATTCTTGCGAATATTAGCATGCGAGCATTATCTATCAGAAGACATATCACACACCTGGCAGTGAAAAGGCTTGCTCAGTCTAAATCCACCCAAGGTTAGAGTCTATAAAAGAAAAACACACACACCCAACAACAAATCTTGAAGAGCTTGGGGAGAAAGATATTCATCATTGAAACAGCACAGACAAAGCTCTGCATGCGTTCTCTCAGCTCATCCAAGGTCACTATCTTTTCATTTTTCACTACCACTGCCAAAAACACAGCTGCCCATAACAGAGTTCCCATAATGCCAGAGCCCAGGACTCAACGATATATGAGCTTAAGAGATCAAATTGGCAGAGACTCCCACAAAGAAAAGCACACAAGTCATTAGTTATGCAGCGTCCCTAATTCTGTTACACCAACACGCATTAGCTGAGCTCATCTGCATTTGCCAGTAAGAGCAGAGGGAGTGGCTGTGTCGTGACTAAAAGCTGCGTCAAAGAAAGAAGCATGCATTTACTCCCAACTCCTCTCCTGAAATTAAAATAGGCATTAGTCAAACGCATACACACATGCCATTGTGCATTACGAGTGAAACTGTAATCAAGCAAATCATGCTCATTATCATGCTTACTATGCAAAGCAAATACAGTATAGACCTCTGACAAAAGATGCTGTTTGTGAAAAATGGTTAATGAGCAGCTTATTTGTCACGTATGAGTCACGTAATTCCTCTTCCTCATATCATTTATCCATGGAAACCATCCCACTACATATCAGTAATATCATTCTAGCAACATTACCAAGCTACCCAAAGGGATTGAGCTAAAAAAGGATTGCACTTCACTCCACTTCACAACACTCCCTTCCCCATGACGCTGCCATCTCTCTCCCTCTGGAGCTTGTTTGGCGTGACATTTGCTCACGGAGCATGCGTGCTCTATCATCAGCCATCTTCATCTCACATGGCAACAGTAGTTCATCTGCCCTTCATGCTTTCTTCTCAAGTCTTTGCTTTGCTGATCAATGTCTGACCCGCGGGCGATTCCACAGAGTGACACTAGGTGTGATGGAGAAGAGGGCAGACCTATCTGTGCAAAGTAAATTATTTATCCAGCAGGGTCAAACAATCAATACGGCTCAAAATGTTCTAATTTTGTTTATCGTGCTCGGACGGGTTTCAGTTTTAAATCAGAATGCACCTTGCAAAACAACCATAGACCTGGTTCTAGTTCTTAAGTGCATGAAATACTGATGCAACACAACAGGTCAAAAACCAAATGAGCAGGAAAAAATCTAATTTGCTTGTTGACACATCATGCGAGTGCTAGTTCTGTTTAGCCTACTTTTATTTCATTTATTACGGAAAACCACCTTATCAGTCTTTAAAATAAATACATATTCTGAGTTTTTTTTGTTTGTTTACTTTTTGTTTGGACTCCTTTCATATGAAATGCTATGAATGCATATGAATTTAGCAAAGCTAAATGTTTAGCTTTGCTAAATTCCACAAAATTAATACCTTCATAGGTTTATAGGGGTGCCATTTTAAATTACCCTTTGCTTTGTTGTATCTATGCCTAAAGAGAATGATACAGCAGTTATTCTGTATCACATCCTCATCTGTACACTCAGCTTCCAAAGCTTCAACTTTCATACTAATACCACTTTCTGCGCAATTTTGCTCATCATAATATACAATTTTAACTTTGTATAAGTATTGGATCGTTTCGAATTTAAAATTTGAATTTGATTTGTCCCATATTCAATTCAATTCAATTTTATTTATATAGCGCATTTAACAATGGTCATTGTCTCAAAGCAGCTTCACAAAAATGAAAGAAATAAAAATAAAAAAAAAGAAAATATATTTGTATGTATGTGTGAGAAAAATGTGTCTAGATAATAATGAGATGAATGAATGATGAATGAAATGTCTCTGATGAGCAAGCCAAAGGTGACGGTGACAGTGGCAAGGAAAAACTCCCTGAGATGTCAATAGGAAGAAACCTTGAGAAGAACCGAACTCAATCAGGGAACCCATCCTCATTTGGGTGATAACGGATAAAAATTATATAACATTATGTGCGTTATGCAGCTGAAAGTTCAATATAACAGAAGTTCTTTACATTAACATGAAGACCAGTTCAGCATAGGGACGAGTCAGTAGGTGCAAAGGGCAGACGTGGTCTGGATCACTGGAAGCACAGGAGCAGCATGTGTAGCTCCAAACATACACAGTATGATATGCAGTGACATGCATGTAAGAGAAAAAGATTTTACAAATATAGAAATATAAAAAAATATATAGAAAAACTTTTAGCTTAAATTAAAAAATGTACATTATGTGCAGATAATAAAATAAAAATGCAATAAAATAAAATAAATTGGAATTGCAATGGAATTGGGATATGCTCCAATATGGCACCACTGAATATGTTGTTAAGAGGGGGAGGCCAAGCGCAGAAATTAGAGGGGAGCGTCTTGTGAACCACGTGCGTGTAAACCTAAATATATATGCTCCCCCTTTCTTTTGTGAAAGAAAAAAAATGCTTATTTTTTAATTTTTTTATTTATTCTCCAGACCTCTATTTCTTTATCTCTAGCGAGATATATTGTTTATCTTTCAGGCCTCTTTTCAGTTTTCTCTTCTCTTTATCTTTTCACCTTTCTTCTCAGTTTTCTCCTTTCTCTTTTCAGTTTTCTCTCCCCACCCCCCATACCAGAGCACTGTTCTCATACCTGGTACTATCTAATGTTCGCACAAAGTGTGCTGGTTTCTGAGGGTTTAAATAACCTGCCGGACAGGTGTATCGCATTTGCTCTGATTGGCAACATGGTGGGGTTGCCTAGTAACCACAGCCGTCCACTGCTCTGCCTGCCTATAAATCCACACAGTTGTCCGCAGATTTGCCCTTTATGCGGGTGGCCGTGTTACAGAAACCATGTCTAGTCATGAGCAAGACCATGTGCAATGTGCAGGATAATGTGCAAAGTCAAGTTAACAGTTCAAAGTGCATAAACATGAGTGTGGAATGAGTATTGTAATTGCTTGCGAGTGTACCTAGCTGTTCAGTAATGTACTTGACAAATTCTAAAAATGTCAAAGTACTGTATAAATGTTTCTTTCATGGTATTAAGCAAATGAGTCATTGTTACTATGAGGCTTTGAACACATTTTTGTCCTAAAATTTTGTATATACATCATTCATTCATTCATTTATTCATTAATTCGTCTTCTATATCTCTTATGCTGTATACAGGGTCAGGAGGGGCCCCCGGAGATTTAGGGCATGAGGCAGGGTAGACAGGGTGCCAATCCATCACAGAGCACACACACACACCAGTTAACATAATCTGCATGTCTTTGGCAAGACAAGAAAGCAAGAAATGTAAACTCCACAGACTAACCACCACGCCACCGTGCCACCTGTTGTATACACTGTGTAGCAATATTTCTAAGTTAAATAAAAAGAATGATGGATTTAATAGTTAGGGATAAAAAGAGCACAGATCTATAATATATTACAAGAAATGTATCTTAAATTGTCAGCTGGTTAGCTAATAAAGTACCAATCCAGAGTTTAAAAGAAAACCTTCTCCAATGAAGAGCTACTGTACCTCAAATTGCTGAATAGGTTATTGCTGGTTCCCATAGAAATGTGTCAGAACCTACTGCATCATCGTTTTTCATGGGACCTTCTCATTGACTAATTTTGCATTTAATGTTGGGCACCTAATAAAATAAATAAAAGATTAGTTTATAAATAAGGAAGTATTTAAGAGTCTTTAATTAAAAAACCTTAAAGAGCCTGCAAGAGACAATTACTGCAGTGATTAATACTGTATGTTTCAGCTGGCAACTGTTTATTTATTAATTAATTAATTTATTATTTCTTTCACTGCAGTGAGAAGCAACCATGTAAGTAGATGTAATCGGTGTCATGTAAAAGATATTACTGCTTCAGAAGTGTCAAATTATTGACTTGCATCAAGCAAAGAAAACAACTAAGGATGTTGCTGAAATGATTGGAATTGGGTTTTGAACCGTCTAACACATTGAAACCTGGAAGGATTATTCTGAACTGTCAAATTCACATCATAAATGAATGTGGTTGGAAATGAGTTAAATGCTTGTTGAAGTTGCCTCATTAAAAAAAATGAACAGTAGAAATCACAGCTGTGTTTAGTATTGAAAGCAAGAGCATTTTCACTTTGAACACTTTGAAGAAGTGAATAAGGTATTCTAGACTAAAATCCATCAGATGAGCATACTGTACACCTACTGTATGACTGGGCTGAATGACTGAAAACCCATGAGACAATCTTTAACCCTCTATGCATCACTTTGTGAATGTAAATGGTTTATATTTCTGTAAATGAAACATCAGTGGGCTGTACATCATGTCTGCTGTTTATTAAAATGGCTGTCTTGCAGGAGAATCAAGCTTAGCTGTCAGAAAACCACAATGTAGCTTGGAAATATTCTCCAAAATCTGGTTTAAAAAAACTGAACTTACAGTATAGGCATCTATCAAAATCATATGACAGCTTAATCAATAGTCAAATCAGGCCACAAACCTACATGATGTAATATCCTCAGGGTTTAATACATATTCTCACAGCATGCAGTTCATACTTGCAATTGAACTGGGGATGAACATACATCACAGTGCCTTGCATTTGTGTATATATCTTAATGTATGGGTGGCTCTGAAAGCCAGCTCGTGTGTCATCCACTGTGTCATCCACTTTCCATGAGCAAGCTGTTGATTGTGTGGGTGCTGAAAGATTGATGGAAGCACACCTACACTGTTTTATCTACTGCACTGGCAGTTTATGGCAGTGTTAGACACAATATCCCTTAATCTGCTCTACATGCCTACAATTATCAGTGCTGAGGCAATTTACATTTGTGACTTTACAGACCTACTCATTTAAATCCATTGATTTTCTTGACTTTGTTGGTGTAGGAGGACATGGGTTAAAAATAGGTTTCAT
>JAQMYG010000016.1:11003487-11013507 GCA_030014215.1 Clariallabes teugelsi
ATAGATAGATAGATAGATAGATAGATAGATAGATAATGTTTTTTTTTTGTTTTTTTTTTTACAATTATCCTGCTCTGATTAGGCTGACTTAACACAGCGCGTTAACCACAAGGGGGCACTAGAGGGTTGATAGTAAACACGTACAGCTTGATTTCTCTGTATTTTACTTTTGTTAAAATTTATTTGGGAAACTTTTATTTGAATGAATAGCTTTAGAAATTTGACATTTAATTTTTTTTTAAGAAAGAAAAAGAGAAATGCTTAATAGGTTATGTTAGCCTATTACTCTATCTAAATAGCATATTTGTTTTCACTATGCACAGCTGTGTGATTACTGTTTATTGGCATTGTTTGGTATTCTCACAGTGGAAATATACTGTATCATTGACATGGAGGGTGAGAATATTATGCTTTTAACAGGTGTACACTGAGGTAAATGAGTGTTTGTGTCCATGTCCTTTTTATTTATTTATTTATTTATTTTTTGTTCATGTCTAGTTATCATGGTCAAATAGTGCACTACGATATAGAGTGTTCTTATTTTATTTTTCTGTTTCACTGACAGTTTGGGATTTAGCCTTCGCTCAGGAAGAAGGAGGGATGTAGCGCGCGTGCGTAGTACCCTTCGAGGTGTTTGGTGATGTAGCGCGCATGCGCAGTGTCCGGGTCGGTCGGTTGAGAGGGAAGCGTGCGCGCGCGCCCGCGTCAGTGAGTGCAGTTGACTTACAGCGGGGCTGTGAGGAGAACTGACGCGATCCGCTGCTTTTTCTTTATTTTTCTATTTTTTTCGTCGCTAAACAATTAATTTTAAGGGTTTAAAACTTTCAACTATTCTTTCTACTTCTTTCGACAGTCGTGTGAATAATTTCTCGTGGTAAAGTTTTCGACCCTAGACGGGTTGAAGTTATATTTGAGAGGAGTTTTTTTTTAAGGCTGGGCCTTTTTTAAGCTCGGTTGGAGAGCGACTTTGGCGTTTTCCCCCCTGTTGGTTTGATAAATGCTATTTACCAAGATGGACCTGTTGAACTACCAGTACTTGGACAAAATGAACAACAACATTGGCATTTTATGCTACGACGGTAACGTTCACTACTTATTGTTTTGTTTCTTAATGCTTTGTCATTGTGTCCAGTTTATCCTGAAGCTCTTACAGTCTTGTACAACTCCGTCGGTCAGAAGTAGAAACCTAACTTGTAACCAAATACAGCACTATACAACAGTCATAATGTATAAAAGTGCGGGTCTGTTGTTCTTTTAGAAGCACGTTAGGGTCACGCGTGGATTAGGAAATGATAAAAAGTGGTAAAGTTACTCCGCGAGCTGATTAATGTACCGTTACTGTAACCAGAGCACATAGTGATGGAGAGTAATAGTAAGAGTATAGCGTGCTACACAAATAAAGCATGGCAGTAATATAGACTGGTATTAATACTGAGTAAAATAAAGCACTAGAGCTGTTATTATAGTCTTCATTACTGTAGTGTCTCTGTGGGTCTCTGTACAGTGGTTAAAGTAATGTGTTCATGTTCTAAGCCTCTTTTCTGTACTTTAATATCTCACTTTTCCAATTTACTTTCATTTGTTTTTGTGTCCTGCTTGAATTGTAACCTGTCATAAGCTCAAGGTAAGCCATCTTTTACCGTTAAACATCCCTGATCAGGAATGTTTTACTGTAAAATATGGTAATCCGCGTCCTTCAAAAGCCATCTACTGTAGATGCCAAAGTAAAATGTCCAATATGGTAGGGGAAAAAAAACAGCAACAATTTTTCACTATGATATTGCAAGGATATTTTTACCTTGGTATTTATATGGTTTATTGAACACCCAAACAAGATCATTATTTTATGCACCTGATAAAACTTTTGTTGGAACTTACTACCTTGTATTGACCTTTTTTTTTAAAGCCTCCTCAGATCTGTATTATTTACAGCATTGTTGTCGGGCAGAATGTAATGCAATCACTCAGAGTGATTCAGTTTCCCAGAGGTTAACATTCTCTGTCTAATGGTGCAGATGTTGATCAGTTTCCCTGCCACATCCTTCCTAATTTGAAACTGCGACATTCACAGATGTCTGTAAAATCCACAACACACGCTGCTCTTTATCAGCACCGGGACACATTTGTGTGTGTTTACAGAACTCATAGATTTTTCTTTTTTGTTCCCTGCTTTGAGCTACAGGGGCTTGGCTAACTTGAAACTTTCTCAAAAGCTCTCATGGCTGAAAGCAATCATTTTTCCTCCTGTTAGTTAATTTTGAGCTAATGTATACATAAACATTATTGGGATATTTACCTGGCACAATACTGTCAACATGGACACTTCAAAATATTGTTGCTGTTCTTGTGGTCCATCCAGGAGGAAAATGCCAATGGTCTTCTCTCAAAAAGCAGCGTAACTACAGCTGTGTCCTTTCTGGAAGAGGAAATTCATTGTTGTAATAATAGTAATTTTTCAGTCTTATGGTTTTAACATTGTTCAATGGGATATTATGGCAGTTTACTTGTTTAGATTTTTTGCACTTAAATTCACAAACTATATGTCATGTCAGAAAGTCATGGCATGTGTGATGTTAGACCGAGTGTGTCTGGAGAAGGTGTAGGACCCCCCCACCCCCCACCCCACCCATTCCGTACCATGCAGTACCAGACTCCTGCTGTCAGCCCTCACTTGAACATAAACGTGACCCAGAGGCTTCTGCAGCTCACAGACTGTAGCCTTAAATTCTGAAATTAAACAGAACCATGCACAGGACACTGGACAGGCCACCGAATGAGGGGGGAAAAAAGATTGGAACACTCATAGTGATGCATTGAACGTTTGTTTAAACTGTTTATGGGTTGTGCTCATCTGGTGACCAAAATATGGCTTGCTTCCTGCAAGAAGGATGGCAGGCTTTACCACGCTGCTTTCTAATTAGAATAAACCATATTTAGGTCTGTTACCAAAGAACACAGTAATATTCTAATACTTTGCTAAACACTGGATATCTAAAAATTAATTTGTATACCTCCTACAATGTTTTATTATTCTTGGACTACTGTCAGAAAATAGTGTCGCCGTGTCATGTCATAGTACTGATGATGTCTCTTTATAGTACCCAGGCTTAGAGTTGATGTACTCAGTGACCTTTTTGATTCTAAGCGCCTGAAAAGAAAGCAGGTCTGTCAGTTGTGCCGACTTCACCAATGACCAGAAGTTTGCAAGGTCAAATCCTAGGACTTCCATAGAGCAACTTCAGGTCACTTGTAAAATAATCTTCATCCTAAGCTCTGTGATGCATTGAAACATGACACACTTTGTAAGTCACTTTAACTAAGTGTGTCAGCTCAACATAAACTTGGTAGGTGTATTTGATAATACTGGTTTGGTTTGTGTTTTATGGCGTCTTAATGACTTTAATTGTCTTCATGATTAAGAAACTGCTTCTGCTTCTTCCTCGGCTGATGACTCATCCTTGTTTTGAGATATCTCTATGAGATGTCTAGCTACTCAAGTATGAGGCTGGATCGTGAATGTAGATTCTGTTCACTGGGTCCAGCTCGAACAACAGCTTTGCATGGTGTGTAAAGTTGGTGCATCACGTAACCCAGTGACAGGGGATGTAAATACACAGTCATGGCCCTTTTCACTTGCTGCAGCATGGCAGACTTTCCAGCTATTTTTGTTGCACTCCAAAGAATCACCAGAGCTCACAGCTATACATACTGTAGCTTCCAGTACACCCAGAGCACTGCATCATCCCTTAAAATAGGTCTGCATTCATGCGAAGTATTTGTGCACCAAGAACTGGAAGTGCATGTCGATGTGTCCATTGGCTTGTTCAGCATTCATAAACTAGCACTCTGCTTAATCTGTTCCTTAATCTGTTCCACTGAAATGTCAATGAAAGAAAAACTAGATTTCCTGTGTGTTTGTGTTATTGCACGTCTTAAGTCAGTATGGCACGTGAAACTTCTTGACCCCGCAGCCCGAATAAACAGCATTAGCTATCTGCCAGAATTTTTTTTAAAAACAATGTATAGAGTCTAGATTTAGTATTTAATGTGAATATGAACTGATTGTAAGGCAAATTTAGCACTGTAAAAAAGATGGCAGTTGCTCAAGGCTTCAGTAGCGCACAAGCTGATTGATTGTGATGAGACCTGCCAGGCTTGTCAGTATTCTGACAAGTTGTTGGTTTTTAATAGGAATAAGCACTTCTGACATAATGTGCAGCTGGCTAACAGCACTTTTCAGCTAAGCTGCAAGAGCTAATGGTATCTGTAAATGAAAGGTACACTTGTGTTTATGGTGTCTGTAAAAATCACAATGACTATGAGCAGGCACGTGTACAGCAGTAATATACACACACTTACAAGGTGCAGCGGCACACTAGTAATGATTAGTGTGAAGGTATTACACGTGTGTAATAAATTATCAGGGTTCGATCGTGGGTTTAAGTTCAGCGCAGCGAGCTCTTGTAACTGATTTGTTTAAACTTGTTGCAAGTCAAATGGCAGAGCAACACAACTGTGGGTTTAATTTCACTTACAAATAGAATTAAACATTAGTTGATGGTGTAATTGTTTGTTTACTTGTTGTAGATGTTTTTCTTTCATATAAAGGTGGTACTTGTTAATGCTACTTGTGCTTTATTAATGCAGAGGTTAATATATTCCCATAGACATGGGTTTATTTTTTGCTGAGATAAGAAAGTTATGAAGTAATTTAGAGCACAATTAAAGTCTAGTGTCTGAGAAAGGGCTGTGTCTCAATCCTTTTTGTAGGATCGAGACTTTTGGTTTTATGATTTAATGGCTGCAACCCTGCAGACTAAATTCATGCGGATACAGTGTGCAAGGGTTGTATGCCAGCATGCAGAGCTTATGCTCACCAAAGCCCAATTGTCTCAGACTGAATTGCTGACTGTCACTTTTTCTGCTGAACAAAGGCGACAAAGCTAACAGGTGATACGCACGACCCACCCCTGCCAGGACTCCCATTTTTGCACTCACTCCAGGTCTTCATTTCAGACATAAAGGCCTTTGATTGTTGTTGGTTGTGTGAATGGGTAGCAATGGCCTGGCTGTGAGGGCAGGTCAGATTTCAGGCAAAGGGGAAATATTATCTAGAAACTTTTATAGTATTATCAAGGAGTTAGACGTCACCCCCTCTGCAGACCCACCCAGTAATGTTTCAGAACTCAAGGTGTCTCTGTTCCCTCTCACTATTCACCAAGAGAAGGCTTAACTCCTTTTCTACTTTCTAAAGCTGTGCGTGTGTGTGTAGGTGTGTGGTAACTGTGATGGTGGGGGCTGGTTGGATCACTTGTGTAACAAAATCCCATCCTGACTTGATGTTTGAAGTTCTTAGAAGTGCTTGGCTTTGATCATTTGTGCTCCTAATGAGCGCCTTTCAGCAGATCAGAGGTTGAACGCATCTCTTCTGACACTGATAGGGATATTTTATGACTCCCAGCGTAGATTACTGTATAATGCTTGGTAGAGATGAATAAAGCACTTGAAAGCCTAGTTTATTCACAAAACAAGAAGTTGGAGTATAACTCATTAAATTTGCTCAATAGATTTTTTGAGCAAATTTAATGAAACACTCTCAGCTTCTTGATCGGTGCTTGTATTTCCAAATGGGAGATCCTGTCATGATCAATCTTTTTTATTATAAAGACTAGAAGACCCTACAGTCTAAACCTGGCTTTTTCAAAGGCCACCATCAGGTACTTGAAAATGGGTGAAATGTCTTCTTTTCTGTTCCCTCACCCATGAGTCAAATTGTAAACTGTAATTCGGTCTTAATGGATCGTTCTGCAATATCACAATAGCCCGTGACACCGCCCAGCTCCCCACCTCCTATTGAAAAGTCTCTCTGGAGGCGAATGCAAATAAGCTATCATGTGTCAAGGGTCTCTCTAAGCCTCATATGAGCTCGCTGTCTTTTCTCTATTACCCACTCCTGACTTCTGCCAAAAAAACAATGATGTCATTCCTGTTGCCATGGAGCAGGGACAGACGAGCTGAAACATGCCAGTCAGGAAAATGGGGCACTCGTTGTGGGAGAGGCCTTGTGGTGCACCTCTGCATGATGCAGATTTATTTATTTATTTTGCCCTCAACTACTTACGGTAGACAAGTCTGGAGAATGTTTTTTGATTATGCATCATTTGAATGATAAACATCAGAGCTCAGCAAAGAGCAGAAAAATGAGGGGGAAATAGCAGGCTGCTATCTAAGACCAAGGGTTTCTCAGAATAGGCCTGTTGAACTTGGATTTTGCTCAGTAAATCTCATAAAAAGTTGATTCTGAGTTGAGCTAACCTCATCCCAAGTGGAAAGTCCCAGTTGCTCCACACTGCCAGTTGTAATTTTCCTGCTCTCCTCCCACACACTGTGCTGTAAATATGCAGCCCTGGGTCTCGGCAGCTTTCCTCTGAGATGCCTGTGAAATGCCAGTAATTCAGCTCTGTCGCTATTCAGATCTAAAATCTAAAAAGATGCTTTAAATTATTATTTTTTTTAATAAGCATAATGTTATGCTGATCTTCACCCTGGTGGTCGAGTTCAGATCAAAAGAACAACTTTGATGTGCCAACTAGGAAGCTTCTATTTATTTATTTGTTTAAAAAAAAAAATTGAGGCCAACATCAGTCTTACAGTAGACAATAAGTTTTTCCAGAGTATAAGAATTTAAGGATTTTTCTGAGCATTTACCCAAAGCCCCCCTGATTGTGCTGTATTAATAGCAGGTATGTTGTGTGTTTTGTGTGTGCAGGCGAGGCAGCGCTGCGTGGAGAGTCCAGAATGCAGCCTGTATCTTCTCCAGTCAATAACCACAGGACAGCTCCTCCTCCCATCAGCCCCAGCAAACGGAAACACAGCATTGACCTGAACGATGACAGCATGGACCCCAACAATGAGCACATGGCCAAGATGAGCCGCCTGTTCGCTACACACCTGTACGTGAAACCTTGTGATACTGTAGCACCTACTGATTTTTCTCAGTGCTTGCACACACTAGTTTACACTCACGTGTTCTGAAGTCTTCCGGCTGTAATCAATACTTCCTAGCATTCAAATTTCAAAAACTGCTACCCACCAACCTAAAGTCATGCTTTGAGTTACTAGACTAGATTTTCTAGACTAGTAAATATTTTTGATCTCCCGGTGTTTAATGTTACCGATGTTGTCCTCAGGAACAACTCTTCATGTTAGAAGTAGTAAAAAAAAAAAAAACTCCTGTAAAAGTAGTCGAGAGCCATGCACTTACATCCTCACCGAAAAAAAAAGAGGGCAAGTCAAAAGAAAAGCAACTTGGGAAAGGACTGAAGGATGGCATCACTGCTGCTGCTGCTTTTGAATTCCTCTCATTCTAAGCGCATAAGTGGAACACGTGGCCCATTTGTGGCGTGTCTCCGTTCTGTTGTGGTGCAGCACACACACATTCCTCACATTTCTGCTCAGCTTTGGAACAGAAACATCCAGTCATGAGACACAAGACATGACGGTTTAGTGTCAAATAACGCGCTGTGGTGCGAGGCAGATATGTGTGCCACAATCTAGGGCACAAGTGTGAGAAGGAGAACAACAGAAACACTTGGAGCCTTAAGGGTCTCACAGTTGGTGCATTCTCAGCATGCCTAAATATTTCTGTGTGCACTTTTCAAATAAGGTGTGTTTTAAATTGGTCAGGACTTTCATTCATTTTTCAACCAAAGTATTAAACAACAACCTCTTAAAGCCCTTGTCAATAATACAGTTTCAGTTTAGGCATTGAGCATATAGATAACTCATGTTCTTTACAGTGAGTGCATAGATAAAATTTGGAGCAGAATTAACCGCCGTGCTCATGCTGGAGAAAATCATTTTTTTATTTTATTTTTTTGTTGATGTTCATGTCTGCTGCTGTCTGCTGTTACTCAGACTTAGGACTGATACCAACCCCATAAATAACCTTATGGTTCATGATTTCCTGGTTGTATAAAACAAAAATAAACAAAACTTAGGTTTCAGACATGCAAGGTTCTTCCCATTATATTAGAGTTTGCCAAACACACCAATATAATGCCCAGGCTGAAAAGAAAAAGAAAAAAAAAAACAATTAATTTATACCCAGCATAAAATAGTCCCCGTTGATGTGCACCTTAAGTGGGTTTGAAATATGGCAGGATATTTTTCTGCCATAGTCCCTTTTTTAGCCCGAGCATGAAGCACGTGTGCAAAACTGCACATCTCAGCAAAGCCACGGTGGCTTATGAATAAATATGATTTGTCGCTGTTTCAAAAGTTCTGAAAGGAGCATTGTTCTACGTTGTGAACACTGTTTCTGTTTCTTGTGGTCTCTCTTGCTGACCGAGTATAAAAGAAAAAGTAGGTAGGATTCTCAAACTTGTTTATCTCAGTTCTGTAGAAATTTTTACTGCTAATCTAGTTTGTGACAATGTTAATGTAAATTCATTTCTGTGTGCCCTTTCAAGTTTGAGAATTCACCTTTTTTCTACGGGCCATATTCTTTCACAGTCTCCTTATTTCTGAGTAGTATGTCCCTGACACCTGACACCGTGGGCTTGAGGCAACAAGGAAGGCAGCTCAGGTTTCTGTTATTGTGTGCTAGGAGGAAGGGCAAGCCCAGCAGAAAGGCAAAGCAAGAGTTCGAGTTGTGGAGGGGTGGGGGCGGACAACACTGTCTCTTTTCCTAACTAGCTTCTTTTGTTCACCCTTCAGTTTTATGCACCTTCTATTTTAAACCCTTATTAGACTGGTTTTATTTGTTCTGGACAGTCCGATATCTAATTTTCTTCCTGTATAATGATGTTATTATTATTATTATTATTTATTATTATTTTTTTCTGTTTTGTAATTCAGTCCACATTATCCAACCACACTGAGGAGACATTGCAGGAAAAATTGTTAAATATTAATTGTCATGTACGATTCAAAAGTCAGGGGGGATATACAGAGCAGATCTCTTTGCAGAATTACTGAAAGTAAAGTCAGACGGGGGCCATTTTCTCATTTTCACTGCCGAGCTGAAAACAAAGGCGCCCTTATCCTGTGGACCCACTGTGTACTGGAAGCTTGCTCTGGCCTGTCCCTCCGCTGCAGGGAAAAGTCCCTCAATCATAGTGCAGTCCACTTAAAACACAGCCTCCAGCCCACAAACTCTGTGTGTGTGTGTGTGTTATATGTGGTTCAGGATTAGTTTCATAACAAGCGTCTTATAAAGAGCCTTTAATGCGATTAAAGCCAATGAACCTGAAACGTATTTTTTAAATATAATAGTGATCTAATGTTTTGGATGTTTTTAGCAGAATAGAAATGAAAGAAGGCATGAAAATTAGCTTTAACCTTAAGTCGTATTTAAAAAAAAAAAAAAAAAAAAAGGTTCTGTGTAGCAGTGAAGCGTGCTGTTGTAAAGGTTTTTTCTCTGAGCCAGGACTGAGCCGTGGAAGCCCTCAGCTGCCTGCTGGGAAATTTCAGAGCGAGTATTTCTCATGCTCTGGAGCCAGCCAAATGGGGAGTGGAGAAGAGCCAGCACCATAGTGGTTTGGGTTGATGAAATCATTGTTAGCTGCCGATTTCGGCATGGTGTACGCGCACTGAGGGACTGACAGCATAAATCAGTTTTAACTTTTTGTGAAGGTAAAGGAACAAATTCTACAGCAGAAAATGTGGTCATGCAGTAGCTTGGCCAAGTAGTTTATGAAATCTGACAGTGTATGATCTAATGAAATGCGGAACCAGTCAGTGTTGGTTATATTTAACTTGCATATAAAAGAAATTATCAATCACAATTTGCAGGAAAACAGTAAATACCACGAGTGTTTGTTACAGGCTTTTTGGCTTAATATCTGTTGTGTGTATTCTTTTATCAGTCTTTGGCACATAGTAGCTCCAATTAACATAATGCTACCAACGCTAGTAAAGATTTAGTGTAGGGCTGCACGAGTTGGGAAAAATGTCAAATTGCGATTATTAAGGTCAAAATTGCGATTTGCGATTGCGATACGATAAACAAGTGGTATG